>APFE030278632.1:116099-193345 GCA_000404065.3 Pinus taeda
TTTGCTGATTTATATTGCATAACTTTCACAAACTCTGTTTGAGATAGGCATCCCAGCAAAGTATTGACTGCTTTAGCATTTGTTTCATATTTCTTCTTTTCGGCTGCATCTGTAGGAGTAGCTGAAGGAAAATTGTAGCCTGACTCTATGATATCCCAAACATCTGTACGAAGAGATTGAAGATACGCAGTAACTCTTACCTTCCAATAATTGAGGTTTGTCCCATCACAAATCGGTCGCCTGATAGATGCTTCCCTCTCATAGTTCCTCATGATGAAAGGTCTTCCTTCAAGCGATCAAGCTTCTTTAGAAGGACCTGCTCTGATACCAATTGTTGAAAATTATACTGAGAGGGGGGGTGAATCAGTATTATCTAGTTCTTTTACCAAATCTTCCTTATTTACACTTGAATTGTTTTTGCATATCAGTACCATAAAATAATGAGCATGAACAAGAAAAAGCAGACAGTCACATCAAAGAACACCAGATATAAGGTGGAAACCCAATGTGGGTGAAAACCACCTGCTGCAATATGTCTGTATCTTCTTTCAAATCAGAAACTCCTTTTACAATGGTCTTGTACTAGTGTAGTCCTTTACCCGTACGCAGGCTGCAACCTGCAGAGAGCTACAACTCTCTCTCATTTTCCAGTCTCTCCAGTAAGGGAGCTACAACCACCTACTTCTTTTCAAGGACCACTTTTCATATATTTTCAAACTGGATCCATATACATCAAATGATCATCAAGTACATGTAGATTTCACAGTCAACAGCAGTAACCAGATCAACAACACAGAACTAAACCCAGAAAACCTTATCAACAGAAAAATTCAGTCAACAGATAGTCATGAGACAGATACGCAGCTTTCCTTTCTTTGGCCTATGTCGCTATGCACTTCACCCTCTGCTTCTTTGCGTATACCCGCAGAGTTCCTTCTGCTGCACTGCATGACCACGCACTGCTTCTTCTATTGCGCTGCGTACAGTACGCACGCAAATGCACTATCGCGCCGCGTACTGCCACAGTAGGCACGCACCCAAAAAGACTATCGCGCCTCGTACGCTTACTGTGCGTACGCACCTGAACCACTGCTGCTCTGCATACCCACGCACTGCGCCTTCGTCGCCTCTGCGTACCCACACACTGCACCTTTGTCGCGCCTGCGTACCCACACACTTATCCTTCTTCTGCTCTACGTGCCCACGCACTCACACCGTTAATCACCTGCGTACCTCTGATTAGGGCCGAAATATAGTGAGATGCTCAGATGTGATCTTGCGCTCGAGAGATCACCCTTCACAGATTCGCTTTCAACTTATCTTTTATAGATCAAGCTTTTAAACTGAGAACCCAATATTTCAGATCTTAAGATATTCAATTTTCAAAAGATGCTCAAGCCAAATGATCTCCTTTGCTTTATATAGGCAAGCTCTTCCTCAAATCATGGATCAATACCACAGGCCAAAACCGTAATAACACAATACAGTCGGCTAAATACCATAAGAAACCCCACGTGTGTGCGCTTTACTGCCTTGAAGTTTGTGCACTGGGGTACGCACCTTATGAATGGGTAACCTGTGTGTCTGGACACGGTCCCTACACGGCATACCTGCGGGTACACATCTTCTGAACTGTTCTCTTGCGTACTTCTTAATTCTCATCATATTGAGAGCCATGCCATGGGTGTTTCCATCAAGTACAACATCTGTAACATATAACCATACCAGAAACATAATGCCAACACTGACATGTTGGCTCTCCAGTTGAAGGAACATGTAACAAAATTCTAACATCCACCCAAGGGTTAGTAGGCAAAGCTTTTCATGTCCACTTACATACTTGATGCAATATGTGGCCATCAACGGTTCCCATGCTTAGGCTGGTCATGGAAACCTTTAGTAACCTTTAAACACGCTTATTGTAGGCTTTTCTCTAAGTGCAACTTACATGGAGTTATCATTCAATGATCAAACCACTTCGTCACCCTAGTGTACAGGATCATCTTTGAGCAAGATCCACCTTGCATGTCACAAGTAGCAATGGAGCAATTAATTAACATAGAAGATTGCTATGCCTCAACCCTTCACACCTTGATCTGGAATTACAGCACAGAGAAGGCTCCACATGTTTTGCCGAAGTTTTCCATGTATAAGCTCGTCATGCAAGACGTCGCATATCACATCTCGACAGGTTTGTCAGTGAGACTACATAGGAAGAAATTAACAATAAAAAACAAGTACCCATTACATTGAATCGATGATCTATTTGGTCAGGTGAGAGACACAATAATTTTCTTAAAAAATGATCTAAGAACTAGTTACCATCATCTTCACATCAGGAATGAAGATATCGATAAAAAAAACCTTAGAACTAGATGTGGCCATTATGAGCTTGTTGTGTTAACGTTTGGTCTCATAAATGCACCAGCAACTTTCTTGTGTTTGATGAATAATATACTTCACCATTATCTTGATAAGTTTGTTCTAGTGTTCATTGATGATATTCTAGTGTTTTAAAGGAATGACGAGGAGCACAAAGAACATTTGATGTTGGTATTACATACATTAGGGGAGCATCAACTATATGAAAAACTCAACAAATGTGATTTTTACAAAGACCAAATATAATACTTGGGACATGCTATTTCCAAGGAAGGATTATCAGTGGATCTTCAAAACATCCAGGCTATCATGAATTGGCCCACACCAAATGACGTATCCACAGTTCATTCACTCGTGGGAATTGCGAGATATTATTGAAGGTTAATAGAAGCCTCCTCAATATTAGTTTATCCTATCACCTCCTTGCAGAAGAAGGGTGTGAAATTTGATTGGACAACCAAATGTCCAGAAAGTTTTTATAATCTGAAAAAATTGTTAACCACAATTCCCATACTAAAAATAGCATATCCAAGTAAATAATTCACTATGTGTACAGATTCTTGTTTGGAGGGCCTTCGAGGAGTATTGATGCAGGTTAATGTTGTAATAGCTTATGGGTCTAAGAAGTTGAAAGTACATCAAAAGAACTATGCAATGTATGATTTAGAATTGGTAGTAGTGATACCTACACTTAAAATGAGGAGACACTATCTACTTAGAAAGGAATTTACACTGGTCATTGATCACATCATTTTGAAATATTTTTTCAGCCAGCCAAACATAAATGTGAGGCAAACAAGATGGTTGGCATTCCTCAATAATTTTCAATTTGAAATACGACACATAAAAGGGAAGGAAAACAAAGTAGTGGATGCTCTAAGTAGGCATACTCATACTGTGTTAGGGATAATTGTTAGTAGAGTAGGAACATATTTTCTATATTAGGTGAAGAAGTCAATACATCAAGATGCTCAATATTTAGAAATTCAACAAAAATTACAGAAAATAGGAAATTCAGAGTATGTTGAAAATTAAGAAAAATTACTCACTTACTAAAATTGGCTGTATATTCCTATTGTAAGCACACTGAAACAAAAAATATTAGATGAGTATCATAGAATACCTTATGCAGGCCATCCCAACTACAAAAACATAATTACTACATCAAGGAAAAAAAATTGCCAAGGTATGAAGAGGGATGTGGTCGAGTATCTGGCCAAGTGCATAGAATTTCAACAAGTAAAAGAGGAGCATCATCATCCATTTGTATTGTTGAATCCTTTACACATACCATAATGGAAGTGGGAGACAATTTGAATGGAATTTATCACCATAATTCTGAGGACAAAACACCAACTTGATTCTATCTTGGTGGTGGTAGGTGTGTTAACTAAAGCAACCCACTCTATACCAATGCAGTCTACGTTTGGGACTACCTAGTAGCTAATATTTTCATGATATACATCTTTTTTCTACATGGAATAGCCAACATAATAGTGTCAGATATAGATGTTAAGCTTACCTCCAAGTTTTGGAAGGCGTTACTTGGAGGAATGGGAACGAAATTTAGTTTTAGTACAACATATCACCCGTAAAGGGATGGGAAGGCATTAAGGATGTATTTAATTCTTGAGGATATGCTAAGAATGTATGTTGTGAACCAAGCTACCTAGTGGGATGAATTTATGCATTTAGCATAATTTTTGTACTGTAATAATTACTAGGCTTCGATTAAAATGATTCCCTTCAAGGCTTTGTATGGCAGAAAATGCAGTACACCCCTAAGTTGGAGCCAACTAGTTTATAAGCTTATATTGGGGCCAGATGGTTTGCACGAAATGGAACAGATAGTGCAGAAAATTAGGCAGAGTGTGGAAACAACACGATATCTACAGAAAAGTTATGTAGACAAAAAAAGAGTGCATAAAGAATTCAACGTCGGAGATCATGTGTATTTATAAGTAAGGCCCAGGAAGAGTACTTTACACACATGAACTTGTGCAAAGTTTGCACCACAATTTTGTGGGGATAGTAGATGAGGCCACACATTCTTGTCGCAAAAGTTTTGACTCTGGTGGCAGAGAAACAAAACCAAGGGAATGGAGAGTAGATGGGGAAAAGGGCTAGTGTTTGATACCAAGGTTATACGCCCTTGATATGTGAGGAGAGATCTTGGTTGTTAAGACCCAACGCCTCTGCCATGGTGAGGACCATGTGTCATAGTACCCTGATCACATGGGCCTTGAAAAATGTGATGTGAAAATTGGAGGGTGTGGAACAATTGTAGTGCTTGACATGAATCTCAAACCTAGCTAGGATGATACCTATTCCTAAGGTACGGTATTAATTAATGATGGAAAACCGAATTTTATGTGTTGATAACCTAGAACCAAGTGGTACTGATATAGTTGGAGAAAACCCATATGTGTATCAAGATCCTTATAACCCAACTTAGGCACATAAGTCTAGACCAAACATGGAATGCACAAAGAAACTCCCTTAAGGATTTATTTACTAGACCTGGTGCTTATGCATTGTGTGATTTGGTATTGATTTGTGGACTATATACTTGGTTGGTTTGATAGATAGTGGATTGGAAAAGAATGGACTTGAAATCCAATTTTAGATGGGCTTTTAGAATAGGAGGAAATGATCCAATTAGCATACAATAAAAGCATGGAAAACCCTCATCACATGATGATAGTTATAAAATATTCATGTTTAGTTTAAAAAAGAAAATAAAAGGGATGCACCTTATGTAGTTAGAATCTTAGGCATTGAGTATAATTGTAGTGTTATTGTGAGATGGGCATCTGAAAAATAGAGAGGATAAATTAAATAATTAAGGACAATTTGAGAATGTATTTGATGGATAAGCCATCCAAATTGGAAAAAATATGCATTTAGTTGAATTTTCATTAAAAAAAAAGATCTTAAATGCATCGTAAGATAGGTATAAAAATATGGAGACAAGGGAAGAATAGCTAGAAAATTTCAAGTGGGCGAATATGTATTTGTGAAAGTGAATTGAAAAATAAGTTAACTAAAGTTCGGAAGCTACACTAAATTAGAAGCGAATTATTGTGGACTATTACCCCCTCACATATAAGGGTAAATGTAGTTGTTTTTTGGATGATCCATATCATAAATAATGGTATTGATGATGAAATGAAAAATTCTCCGTATATAGTAGTCCACATATGCCTCTGATATGATTATTAACTCAATCAGTTGATGATAGTGGTTCTTGTAACACATGGAATACATTTATTCATTTTCTTGTACTAAATGATGATGTTCAATTTATTTGGCATGAAAGTAACTAGCATTTGCACCAGATGTTGCAAAGGAAATGCCGTAAGGCATAAATTGAAGAACGCAAATACAACAAAAAAATACTTTCATAAAAAATAACTAGAGTATATTAATTAAAGCACTAAATTTTCCTCTTTTATGTAGGGAATCTCATTTCCATATTAAATTCCAGAGTATCTTCGACAGTTTATAGACAAAAAGATAATATGAAATTTGATTTTAAGTCTAAGCAAATAGTAAGACAGAAAATGCAACATTAAAATCTCAGAAAACTGATAAGGATTTTCTTGGACAAGCTCCACAGGATAAGGAGCTTTGGGTGAAGCAAGATAAATATCAGAATTGCCATAAATTGACTTAACCAATTTAGGCGGCAAACTATCACTGCATGTACGTTCTAGTCTGTAACATCCCTATCTGGTGTCATTGAAAAAGTTTGGAATATATTTTATCAAATTGCTACTCCCGGCATGACACATCCCATCTACTTCAAGCCACCAACTGTTGTTTCTGCTTAACATCATTACCTTGTTATGATTTTTAAAAGCAAAACACACATTGAAATCATAATCAAACAAGTAATCTTCACCTATTTCTTTCAGGTCAATTTGCCTGACTTTGTAATTACTTGCACCATCACCAACACTGGCCAATTAAGGCCAATTATTATTTCAATACCAATGCACATCATTTAATATTGGTTACTCTCCCTGTGATTCTACCAACATATAGAGAAACCAACAAGAATGCAGCAAAAAAGTTACCTTGGATCGAATTCAATTTGGTTTCTGTAACACTGTACTTTAATCACTGCAACAGTGAGAGTAAACATTTGGTATTCTGCAACACATTAAATCATTATTACCATTAGCCATAAAATGTTGAGTGCCCCATCATTCATGTCAATAACAAAAGTAGTAGTTGAATAACATATTACATGCCACTCCTAACTTGGTTCATCATCCTCCATGCATCTGCATTTTCCTGTCATTTTTTTAAAAACACTAATATCAGTGCTTCATTAGACTTCTCTTCCTACATTGTTCCTTAATAACCTTTTGACATTAATTATCTCTGGTCCAGAATGGTGATCCAGGGCATATTAATCCAAGCATTGAAATTTTTTATTTTATGTGGTAAATCTCACTTTGGAGGAATTGAAATTTCATATTCTCTTCCATTGCTAGAGAATATTCAGCATTTTAAAGACAAAAAGTTGGCATTCAAAGGAAAACAACAAAAATTGCAGTTAACAACATATTAAACACCAGTCCAAGTTTGTTCATCATCCTCCATGCATTTGAATTTTCCTAATGTATTCTCAAACCCATTAATGTCAGTACTTCACTTAACCATTCCTCACATTGTTTTTTTTCCATTAATCTAATCATCACTTCTCCACCAACCAGCTCAGAAATTTATAAAATAATGTAGTCTTCTCCATTCAATATTACAGCATCCAAATATGCCAACATATCCATGTCAATAACAAAAGTGCTAATTAACAACATTTAACACACCACTCACTTTTTTTCATCATCCTCCATGTGTTTCTATTTTCCTATCATATTTTGAAACCCATTAATCAGCATTTCACTGAACTTCTGCTCCTAGCACATTGTTCAATCATTACATTCTATCAGAGTTTCCTATATTGCCATTAATATTCTCTTGTCCAAAACACCTTTTGAAAACCAGCTATGCAATTAAAATAGTTAAATATTAATGGACAGAGATCTTAAAAATTGCATGGGATTGAAGTATGGTCTAACTTCTGCTCCTAGCACATTGTTTAGTCATTACATTCTATCAGAGTTTCCTAAATTGCCATTAATATTTTCTTGTCCAAAACACCATTTGAAAACCAGCTATGCAATTAAAACAGTTAAATATTAATGGACAGAGATCTTAAAAATTGCATGGGATTGAAGTATGGTCTTAAAAACAGGAATAGGGCTTTGAACTGGCCAGTTATCTAACTGAGTTTCAAACAGGAAATAGAATCAATGAACCAGAGTTGAAAAAAATACATAAAATGATTAGTTTTTAATGAAAAAATCACTTTAAGATTTAATATGGAAAAACACTTGTCCTTGTGGCTGTCCTGAAGGAAAACTCAGACCACTTGTATGCATTCAGAAAATAGTTATTTTGGGTTCAAATTGGGTGTAAGTTTCCCAGGCAGCGTGAATACAGTATTACAGTATACCCCACTACTAAATTTTCAGCATATAAACAGATAAATATACAAATAATGCAAATCTAAATTGTGACATAAATTTCCTTGCGAGTCAATTGCATTAAAAGATGCCTTGGTTTCAGCAAATAAATGACACCTTTTCAAGTGCATGTAGCACAAACAGCTGGCTGTAAAATTTCCAAGTCTTTTTGGTGTAAAAGTGATGGTTATGTTCTAAACTTAGAATACCTGTGTAAACAAAGATAGCAACTCAAATCTAAAGCACTATGACCAACATACAAGTACAGACATGAATGTTGTTATGTAGATGCAAACCAATTCTTTTAAGCATTTTGTCAATAGTTTTCATTCGAAGACATAACAACTTCAGAGATATAAATTTTGACTCTCGAGTCATAATTAAGAGAGGATTGTGATTTCCATGCATTAAGAAAACTTCACAACTGTTTACTGTGCATCTATAGTCATCATCAAAATAATAAACCTAAGTCTGTTGTGCATGTACAAGAAAATTGATTCAGTAATTTCATAAAAATTTAAGTCTCCTGTCCAGTCAGTTAGGGCCAGTTTGTACTGGTTAGGTACCGGTCTGGTCAGCAGGATGGTTCAATACCATGCCCAGTCCAATACGGATCTCATTCTTTTTCGCATTAAATACAGGCATACAGAAAAAGTGAGTAATCCTCCTCCAATAACCCCGCATTGAATGGCCAGGGTTTTCGAAGATTTTTCTCCAGCGTCAACGTTTATTCATCTTTTCAAAGCACTCAAAACCAGATAATCAGAACTTCAACCAGAAAGACAAGAAAATAAATTTAAAGAAACTGATTTTGGGAATTACTCGGCGATATCTGAGGCGTTGAACCGTTGCTGGCAAATAGGGGCGAGAAAGGGCGTGTTTCGAACCGAACTCTGCAATTTCCTAACAGGGCTTCGGCCCCTTCTTGCATTGTAATATTATAGAGGCTTAACAGAGCTATTGACAAACACGATCTGCACTGTTCTAAGGACAAATCTCTCCAGCAGTCAACCAAACCGAAAACCTTGTGCATATCAGAGGAAGAAGAGGTAGCAGATCCTAAAGCGAAACCCTTGCTTGTAACATTAAAAGCTTTATCCTTCAGACTCTGAAGTAGATCCACTACTTCATTCCGAAAATCACCCGGATTGTCCTTGACAGTCTGGGGATTGAACAGAATATGCTTGACGTGCGCATCAAAGTCTGAAAAGAAACTGAAATTATCATAACCCAAGAAACAAGCATCTAACCAGAGTCGACCGCCCATGGCATTCACACAGAGTTGTTGAATAGTGATGATCGCTTCCTGTGAAATCTTGGAGCAATCTTGCGGCGATACGTCCCCTCTGCACTGGAGAAGGCCGTAAACCTTATCTTCCGCATTCTCCCTGTTTCAGCTTCAAATCTAACAACTGAAATCTTTGCAATCGTCTAACACATAATCCTATGGCTTATAAAGATGGCAGGTAAGCAGAGAGGGGAGTTGATTTCAGAGGGAAACGCCTTACGGCGTAAAAATCATGAGTTGAATTAGAAAATGAATCAATATGCTTGGAAGTTATTCCTTTTTCCTTGTTTCACCTTGGTGGTCATGATCGATCCTCTAAGAAAGTGTTTCCATTCTTGAGGAAAGGGGTACTACTAGAAGACCATAATAACGGTAACGTGCTTGTATTTTCATTCCTAATATAGTCCATATATTTTCCTTTATTTTATTCTTTATTTTTGGTTGATTGTCACTTGTACCCAAGAAAGATTCATTCTTCATAATCCCATGAGGAGAGGATTGTTTTTTTGATCTTGATGCAGTTGTATATAAAATAGATAAAAAAAATTATATTAATTTCAGAATGAAAAAAAATGAAAGGGGATATTAGTCATAAATCAAAAGTCAAAGTAAGCTTGAGATTTACCCCAGCCATTTATCCAAGTGATATTCAATGAAATAAATAACTAAATAAGAAATAAGTTAAATTATCCTAACCCATATGTAATGAAATGAATATATAAAAAAAGGGACATGCAAATTAAAAATAAAGAATATAAGAAAAAGGAAATAAAATGTGTAGTATGACACAATGACATTGAGGAAATGGTAACTCAATACATAAATTCTACCTATAATAAGGCACTCATGAGGGTGGATATCTCCTATAACCTTGCATGTCAAATATAACATTTTCATGAAGTAAACCCCAATCCATACCATTATCATTTACACTTACCCCTTGATGGGTTTCTTGGGAAATACTCCTCTTTATAGGTTCTAGCTCACCTAATAGGAGCGAATAGGTATCATCCTAACATATCTAAAATTTGCAAATTGATAATGTCATAAGTTAGTGTGATGTTTGAAGAAGATACTTAATGTGATCTATCTCACTGATTTCACATTGGACATGACTCACTTTTATGTGGAAATGATTCTTGTATATACAACATATGGGCACACGTAGGTGCTCAGAGCCCCTTTCTGATGACGATGCTTGCATATACATGTTCCTTTGAATATGCTTGATGATGAATTCTCCCACACTAATTGATGTAATTTCACCATTCTTGCCACTTGGAGAGCATTGGAAATTATGATGACTTGGAACTCTTCAAGAGACATTTTACCACACATTAGAGATGAGACATTTCACCTTCTACCATCACATGGTACTTAAATGATGCATGTTTCACCTTGAATATGGATATGGAACCTTTTCATGATGACAGGACACCATGAAGATGATGTCACACCTTTTGGAGCTTGATGTGACCCTTGGAAATGAAAAATCATTGTGGATTTTGGAGGAAATTTTTCACTTTTTGAGCCCTTACAAATGTTTATGAGGATGAGTTAATGGTTTAATCAATATTATTCATTTATGAAGCACCATTGGGGGTTTTGAGACATACCCATGACTCTTTATGTGTTTTTGCCATATCGTTAAGGTTTCAAAGAGATAGATTCCTTATTTTATGTTTAAAAGGATTTTAGTAGATGAGGGAATGTTAGATTTTTAATACAAATATGAAAACCAATCCTCAGTTGTAGATATTAGGAATTTGTGGAGATATATCACCATTTGTCTACTTTTACTCTTATTTTTAGCTATGGATGGATGAATATATGTGACTCATTTAGGAGGTGCTATGAATTTATAATTTACATGGATTTTCATGGTTGGGGTTTATGTATGCACATGATTCTTAAGTAAGTGCTCACTCTAAGTCTTGTGGATTTGTTTAAATATGAATGATTATTGAGTGACAATGTATTTATCTATTGGTGAGAGTGTATTCGTGTCAAGAAATTTAATTTTGCTTTAAATTACATTACATTAACTTATCAATCCAAGTAAGTAAACCTGCAAAGTACCCAACATTGTATGAGCTAGAAATTGAGATTTCAATCATGGCATTGAAAGAAGAGTTATGTTCTATGAACGATAAAGAATGAAGGATTAATCTATGAAATTAGATACAACTTATTTTGTGAAAGCATATGAAATAAGATATTAATCTATGTAAATAATTGTAAATTCCAATCCATGCAAGTCAATTAAGCTTATTCCATGAAAGCGTATGAAATGAAATATTAATCTATGAAAATAAATGAAAATTATGAACTATGAATGAAGCTGAGAACACACAAACTTTAATATATGCAAGTGTGAAATTCTATTCTAAGAAGCATCTAAATCTCAACTATTAAAACAAGAAACTTATTCTACAAAGCTATTGAAATCTTATTTTATGAAAGTGGGAAATTTTCATGGGGTCTTCACTCAATAAACCCCTAATATAGCACATGCATTCATAGCATAATAAACAATACCCTTAATTTGACTACATATTGGAAAATAACTCTAAAAATCACTTTATTTAACCCCTTACCAATATGAACCATTACACCTCCCTAATTTAAAAAGCCCCTACGTTTACTAAATATTGTAGGTATCCATTTTTCATTAACATTTTTTTATACCCCTTTATATTTTTTCATTAAATTTGAGCTCCGTTTTTTATACACAACATATAAAAACCCCTTACCGCTTATGATATGCTCAATATTATGTCACTTTTTCTTCAATATATATCCCCAAATATGAATGCATGTGGCATGATATTTCTCTCTAAATAAAGCCTTCATGGAAATTATATCTTATAAAAGCAGGGCAGCCTATTTTATGAAAGAGAGAGTATATTATACAAAAGAAAAGAGATGTGTACCATGAAAACAAATAATTTATTCTAAAAAAGTACTGGAAATTAAATTGTATAACCAAAAATACCTATTTCTAAGAAAGAAGGGAAATCCCATTTATCAAAACCATTAGAATTATACTTATTGAAAATAAGAAATTATACCTTATGAAAAGAATTCAAGATTGATCTACTTAAACAACTATCAATATTATATATTTGACCAACATAAAAACTATTCTATAATTTGAGAAATCTAATTTACGAAAAGTACGCAAACTCTATCTAGTAATGAATTAATCTAAGAGTACATTATGAATCCTATTCTAGAAAATATGGTTGGAAATAATATAATTTCAAATGTGAAACCTATTTTAAAACGCATAGATATGTTGGTTAAAGTAAACATTTTTGTATTTTTAGTCCCTGCCCTCCGGGCTGGCAGGGACTATAGTAATCGATTATCAGTGGCTGCATTAGTTTGACATGGTAATCCATGCTAATTCTTATGCACATTTTAACTTAACCCAAATTATTTTGGCATGACACAATCACCAATGCATTTTTTTAATTTTAATTACAGTTTCACGTGCTTTTAACCAATGAAATAAGTCTTCGTCTTATTTGGCCTCAAATCGAGGTATATCATCTCAAAAGTTAGGAAAGGAGTTGCAATTGATTAAAACACTGTCGCCTGCATGAAGTAATGCTATGTTTTTGCGTTAGCATTAGTTCATAACATTTAATGTTAGAGAAATATTATGAGGAAATGTTATGGCATAGGTTCTAAGTGTATTTTTGTTAACCAGGAGATACATGTTATGCCGTGTATGTGTCAATCTTGGTAATCAACAGATCTGTGGTATAGGTGTCGATCAGCTCAGACCCGAAGGGCTTAGTTAGCGTTCTATTGTTCTCGGTTTTGATCGGAAGGGCTTAGTTAGCGTTCTCTAGGGTCGATCGGAAGGGCTTACTTAGCGTTCTCTAGGGTTGGTTGAACGGTTGAACTATTCCTGGTTGCGATCAGATGGTTGTTCTCGGTTGAACTGTGAACTACTGCCTGTAAAGACTTGTTGGAAGCCAATGTAGCTGGTACTTAAATGATTTTCCTGTATCTTGACTGACCCCACAACCTGAGATGGTGAGGGCACTGCTTTCGGGAAGCGGTATACAGAGGGCTTAAACATAGGCGGCTTCGCACTTTTTTTTCATGTAATAGGAGAGGTAGCAACCCTTTCTCAGTATGCATGCCAGTATGTCTCCATTGTGACTTGGTAAGCATGGGCTAAAGTAGTGTGACTGCCTGCCCTCATACTGTCTCCGAGCGAAGAATGTCTCCTTTCCCCTCAGCAATCAAATATGTATATCTCATATCATATACGGTATGCCCTCGGCTGTCTCTATTGGTGGGTATGGATCAGCATTTGGACTGGTTTCGGCTGGAGCAAGTAATCGTAAGTCGGTCGGGATACCCTCCATCGGGAAGGTAGCTGCATTGAGGCTTTTTCCCTCGGAATTTTCGTTGGGTAAGCTAAGTGAGTGGGGCGAGTGCCCTATTCTGGCTCTGATGCGAATAGAACCGACCGCTGCTTATGGATTCAGATATTTTGATAGGGATTTGAGGTAGAAGGAACCGTGCGAATGGAAGTTGGCTAATGAGATGGTGGTGGGTGCCGAGAACGATAACTGGCTATGGTAGTAGTGGCTGCTTCTGGACCTTTAGCTCTAGCTACTACTACTGCTGGCTATGTTGCTGGCTCTATTAATGGAAGGGATGTTGCCTTCAAAATGGAAGGAAAGCTACCTAAGCTACTGGTGGCTCTGGATCTCTACCTGGTGGTGCTGGAAGGGGTGTTGGAAAAGGTGTGGGCTCTCTAACTCAAAGGTACGCTACTATCACTACTAGAAGGTATGCTAGCTAGGCCCGATATGATGGATTTTGAACTGGGAGGGATGCTGACTCTGTTCCTACCTATGCCCTTGACTCTCCCGCTCTTGGGGGTGTTGCTCCCTTAGGCCCAAGTTGGATACAAAAACCGGTTGGGTAGGGCAATCAAGCTCTAGTCCGCCCTGGTTAGGCATGCTATAGTGGGGTGAAGCACGAAGATACCCAGCCAGATCTTAGGGACAAAGGGAAAGATGATCTACAAATGGATTCATTTTATTGAGTGATACGTGGAACCGAATGAAGAAAAGTAGCTATTGATGGATTTTCCATAAAAACGTCATTCCAACACTACTAGGTGCTAATCCTGGAACACATAACGTAATCTCGCAACTACAGAAAGTAGTATTTTCTGCAGACAATGGGGCTGTGGAGACAACAGATAAATTGCAGGGAGAAGTAGCAGGCGCATTTGCATGGAGAATGTCATGGAGAGGGTTAAACAGCAGGGCATCGAATTTATGCCAGCAGCTAAGGTGGCATGGCGGTGACATCTGTTCAGTGAGCTATGACATCTGTTGGGCCATCACCTTAAGGTAGGCTACCACGAGGCTGATTTGATGGGGGTTATGCGAGGCTGATTTGATGGAGGTTAAGTAAGTCAGGTGATATGTACGTGTTATTCATTCCATTCTACATTATGCATGCAACGTCTGCTACGTGTAAGTTACTTTTCTTGCTATATAGTAACTTTTCTTGTTATATAATAAAGTTACAACTGATTTTGTGGTTAACTCGCTTCCGCTTTTGTTTTTTCTTCAGCTCTCAAGTACTTCTTATGTTACTGCATTGTTTTGATATTATGTTGTAGTTTACGTGTTATCTACCCGCCCCTCCCATCCTTGTCTCCTTATTCTTTCCATCCTTTTCAACCATTTCATCCCAGGTATTGTTTATGTTAATGCATTGTTTTAATAGTATGTTGTAGTTTACCTCTTATCTACCCGCCCCTCCCGTCGTTGTCTCCCTGCTCTCATAAATCAGTGCGTTATGCGCGATCTCCGCCTGTTTTAGCTTTATTGTTACTACGGTTTATAATTTTAAGCTCTGTTTGACTGGTCAGTGGAATGATATACATTTACAGTGACTGGTTCTAATGTACAGCAGGTTCTTTTTGGTCTTTGGCAGTGGTATTTTGATAAACAGTGTGAGCAGTTCAGTGGACATTTCCAGTCTCAAAGGTACACACAATGGTTCTCTGTTCTATATGCATTTGCATTGTTCAACTTGCATTGTGACTTGTAATTGCATTGCAATTCCACAATTATTTCTCATATAATAGTCACCTGCTCTATCAGTGCCTCCTCCTTTGATTGTTAGAATATTCAATGACAACTTTATCATTGTCGTCTTATTTTTGATTAGAAATTCAATAACAGTTTTACCTTTTCCATTATATAAATTAAAGAGATAAATTCCAATATTCACAGTTCTAATGTTATTTTTTCCCATTTCTTATTAATCCAGGATACTTTTTGTCCATTTTTGGGCTTGAGCATTGAAAGTCTAGGTTTCTGTTAGCTTGATTTCATCTCCATTTTGTTAAATAAGCATTGTTTTGGTTTCAATATACTAATATTTTTTTATTATAAATTCAATAACAGTTTTATCTTTTCCATTTTATAAATTAAAGAGATAAATTCCAATATTCACAAATCTAATGTTATTTTTTTCCATTTCTTATACTAAAGGGATAAATTTGTTAAATTAAAGGGATATCCTGCAGACCCTAAAATTTAGCGGTATTCATTACTTTGTTTCCACCCTAAAATTGAACCATATTGATTACTGGGTTTCCGACGGAGCACATATATGAATCTTTGCAAGCCTAAGCTACTTGATTCGAGGTTGACTAAAGACAGTTTGCCCAATCTCATTAGCAGCCCTGCTTTGCTCACACATGCGCATAAATTTCAAGTTAACTGGGTTGCTTTTCCCATGTTTTGGAGCGATTGTACCCCTTAGTAAATGTTCATGTTTAGACTCTGATCTTCCTTTTACTTGCTAAATTATTATACTTGGTATGAGGGAATAGCCCTAGATACAATTTCCACGCTCCTTACAAATTAAAGGTTTCAATATTTAGTTTACTTATTACTTTCAAGACTATTTTCCTTTCATCATATGTATCACTACTTCTATGTTAGTGATTTATGCCAGTTGCTTCATTATAGTAATTCATGAGGTTAGCTCGAATCAGTAAAGTGATCATACCAGCCTGTATCACTAATTCTATGCTAGTGATTTATGCCAGTTGCTTCATTACAGTAATTATTTTCTTCTTTTTTGTCTTTAGTAATTCCTTTCTACCCCTAGGAGGTGGCCTGGCCAAAGTCCTTTGTTCAAAATTTTTTGCTTTAGTAATTCCTTTCTGCCCCTAGGACGTGGTCTGGCCAAAGTTCTTTGTTCAAAACAGTATGTTTGATCCATAGATAGCACTCAAAGCATATGAAACGTTTGACTATTACACGGGTTGTATATCATTCATAAACCTTATAACATGATCTAGTCATCCAGTCTACTATGTGATTGATTACCCTTATGATCATAGTTAACATCATATCAATGGTTATACTAGTATCAATGAACAAGAGGTATGACTGTGAATATTGGTTAGCTGTATGCCCTAATCATGCTCCTGACATGAAAGTGGATATCACTGCTATTTTATAAATTAAAGAGATAAATTCCAATATTAACAGATCTAATGTTATTTTTTTCCATTTCCTATACTAAAGGGATAAATTTGTTACATTAAAGGGATATCCCGCAGACCCTAAAATTTAGCGGTATTCATTATTGTGTTTCCACCCTAAAATTGAACCGTATTGATTACTGGGTTTCCGCCGGAGCACATATATGAATTTTCGCAAGTCTAAGCTACTTGAGTCGAGGTTGACTAAAGACAGTTTGCCCAATCTCATTAGCAGCCCTGCTCTGCTCACACATGAGCATAAATTTCAAGTTAACTGGGTTTCTTTTCCCATGTTTTGGAGCGATTGTACCCCTAGCCAAAGTCCTTTGTTCAAATTTTTTTGCTTTAGTAATTCCTTTCTACCCCTAGGAGGTGGTCTGGCCAAAGTCCTTTGTTCAAAACAATATGTTTGATCCATAGATAGCACTCAAAGCATATGGAACGTTTGACTATTACACGGGTCTTATATCATTCATAAACCTTATAACATGATCTAGTCATCCAGTCTACGATGTGATTGATTACCCTTATGATCATAGTTAACATCATATCAATGGTTATACTAGTATCAATGAATAAGAGGTATGACTCTGAATATTGGTTAGCTGTATGCCCTAATCATGCTCCTGACATGAAAGCGGATATCGCTGCTATATCAACTTGTTAGAAAGCTGGAATCAAAATCAACACATGGAATTAGACCATGTAGAGTCATGTTTCACCACCATATTGGCATTATGTAATATGGAGCTTACATTTCCATTACTTAGATATCATAAGTGTTACCCTATCTTATTAAGCAGTACCAGTATAAGCTTTATCTCACTCGTATCTAAGATTCAATACTAGTCCATGATTCTGTGTATGCTATTATCTTAACATCATTCATTACTATTACTTAGGGATGATACGTACTTACTGAGTGCATTACCTGTATAAGCTTTATCTGGGATAGTTGTTGCTATAGTCATCATTATATTAGGGTTCAAACTATCTTAACCAGACATACCATATTTGATCTAAGTAAGCTGTTGTTTGTGCTACATGAGCTTATACATAGGCCTTAGTTCTACTAGCATGATGCGATAGACCGTAAGAGTAAGTCCTTTACATATCATAGTCATTTCAACAAATCAAAATTATATTTCATCTCTTTTGTTTTTCTTAACCAATTACATTGATGTTCTCAATCTCAGGGTGATTATAGACCGACAATTTAGTGAGTCATTCCTTACATTACGGTATGTTTGATCCATAGATAGCACTCAAAGCATATGAAAGGTTTGATTGATTACCCTTATGATCATAGTTAACATCATATCAATGGTTATACTAGTATCAATGAACAAGAGGTATGACTCTGATTCCGTATATGCTATTATCTCAACATCATTCATTACTATTACTTAGGGATGATACGTACTTACTAAGTGCATTACCTGTATAAGCTTTATCTGGGATAGTTGCTGCTATAGTCATCATTAGATTAGGGTTCAAACTATCTTAACTAGACATATCATATTTGATCTATGTAAGCTGTTGTTTGTGCTACATGAGCTTATACATAGGCCTTAGTTCTACTAGCATGATGTGATAGACCGTACGAGTAAGTCCTTTACATATCATAGTCATTTCAACAAATCAAAATTCTATTTCATCTCTTTTGCTTTTCTTAACCAATTACATTGATGTTCTCAATCTCAGGCTGATTATAGACTGACAATTTAGTGAGTCATTCCTGACATTAAAGTATGTTTGAACCATCGATAGCAGTCAAAGCATATGAAACGTTTGATTGATTACCCTTATGATCATAGTTAACATCATATCAATGGTTATACTAGTATCAATGAACAAGAGGTATGACTCTGATTCCGTGTATGCTATTATCTCAACATCATTCATTACTATTACTTAGGGATGATACGTACTTACTGAGTGCATTACATGTATAAGCTTTATCTAGGATAGTTGCTGCTATAGTCATCATTATATTAGGGTTCAATCTATCTTAACTAGACATACCGTATTTGATCAAAGTAAGCTGTTGTTTGTGCTACATGAGCTTACACCTGTTTTCCTTTGTTCCCCATGCTCACCAGTCAATCTATGTAATCTATGTGAACAAACTAGGCATATAGAACACACCCTACTTATCATGTTTCCATAATGATTCAATCTATATTATACATAGAACTTACTTATCATGTTTCCATAATGATTACAGCTATATTATACATAGGCCTTAGTTCTAGTAGCATGATGTGATAGACCGTACGAGTAAGTCCTTTAGATATCATAGTCATTTCAACAAATCAAAATTCTATTTCATCTGTTTTGTTTTTCTTAACCAATTACATTGATGTTCTCAATCTCAGGGTGATTATAGACCGAAAATTTAGGGAGTCATTCCTTGAACCCTCTGCTCACACATGAGCATAAATTTCAATTTAACTGGGTTCCTTTCCCCATGTTTTGGAGCCATTGTACCCCTTAGTAAATGTTTCAAAGTATTCTTTGCCTATATATCCCTATACACCCATAAATTGCTTAAAGTCCCATAAAGTGCTGATATAATGAAATTGTGATAAAATTTACAACATTGACCAAAATTTAAAGTACAAGTGTCAAACCAGCAAGACCGGATTTTGATTGTTCTATGTGTTCATTATTTGTCTGAAAACAAAATTCTTATGAATTACTAATCGAAACTTGTCCTTTTCAAAACAGATATGGTGGAAGTGTAGATTAGCTGTAGAGAAACAAAATATCTGAATTTTGGATCAAATACACCATATAATGAGTTGTAGATTTGAGAAACACTGCTGCTGGAAATCAAATCTGCCAAGCTTGAAATCTGTAAGATTAATCACAATTTCTCACCAATACAAGAGGGATACACCCCCAGAAGGTAGGTGTTCCACTTGCTTGAGTTCTCTCAAGTCAACTTGATAGCACTCAAATCATATGAAACGTTTGACTATTACACGGGTCGTATATAATTCATAAACCTTTTAACCTGATCTAGTCATCCAGTCTATTATGTGATTGATTACCCTTATGGTCATAGTTAACATCATATCAGCGGTTATACTATTATCAATGAACAAGAGATATGACTCTGAATATTGGTTAGTTGTATGCCCTAATCATGCTCCTGACATGAAAGTGGATATCAATGCTATATCAACCTGTTAGAAAGCTGGAATCAAAATCAACACTTGGAATTAGATCATGTAGAGTCATGTTTCACTAGCATATTGGAATTATGTAATATGGAGCTTACATTTCCATTACTTAGATATCATAAGTGTTACCCTATCTTATTAAGCAGTACCAGTATAAGCTTTATCTCACTCGTATCTAAGATTCAATGCTAGTCCATGATTCCGTGTATGCTATTATCTCAACATCATTCATTACTATTACTTGGGGATGATACGTACTTACTGAGTGCATTACCTGTATAAGCTTTATCTGGGATAGTTGCTGCTATAGTCATCATTAGATTAGGGTTCAATCGATCTTAACTAGACATATTATATTTGATCTAAGTAAGCTATTTTTTGTGCTGCATGGGCTTACACCTGCTTGCATGGAATTAGATCATGTAGAGTCATGTCTCACCACCATATTGGCATTATGTAATATGGAGCTTACATTTCCATTACTTAGATATCATAAGTGTTAGCCTATCTTATTAAGCAGTACCAGTATAAGCTTTATCTCACTCGTATCTAAGATTCAATACTAGTCCATGATTCCGTGTAGGCTATTATCTCAACATCATTCATTACTATTACTTAGGGATGATACGTACTTACTGAGTGCATTACCTGTATAAGCTTTATCTGAGATAGTTGCTGCTATATCCATCATTAGATTAGGGTTCAATCTATCTTAACTAGACATACCGTATTTGATCTAATTAAGCTGTTGTTTGTGCTACATGAGCTTACACCTGCTTGCCTTTGTTCCCCATGCTCACCAGTCAATCTATGTAATCTATGTGAACAAACTACGCATATAGAATACACCCTACTTATCATGTTTCCATAATGATTCAATCTATATTATACATAGACCTTACTTATCATGTTTCCATAATGATTACAACTATATTATACATAGGCCTTAGTTCTAGACCGTACGAGTAAGTCCTTTACATATCATAGTCATTTCAACAAATCAAAATTCTATTTCATCTCTTTTGTTTTTCTTAACCAATTACATTGATGTTCTCAATCTCAGGGTGATTATAGACCGACAATTTAGTGAGTCATTCCTTGAACCCTCTGCTCATGTGAAAGCTCACAAAATCCTTGAACCCTCTGCTCACACATGAGCATAAATTTCAAGTTAACTGGGTTCCTTTCCCCATGTTTTGGAGCCATTGTACCCCTTAGTAAATGTTTCAAAGTATTCTTTGCCTATATATCCCTATACACCCATAAATTTCTTAAAGTCCCATAAAGTGCTGATATAATGAAATTGTCATAAAATTTACAACATTAACCAAAATTTAAAGTACAAGTGTCAAACCAGCAAGACCGGGTTAAGAGTACATCATTCATTACTATTTCTTAGGGATGATACGTACTTACTGAGTGCATTACCTGTATAAGCTTTATCTGGGATAGTTGCTTCTATAGTCATCATTAGATTAGGGTTCAATCTATCTTAACTAGACATACCGTATTTGATCTAAGTAAGCTGTTGTTTGTGCTACATGAGCTTACACGTGCTTGCATGGAATTAGATCATGTAGAGTCATGTTTCACCACCATATTGGCATTATGTAATATGGAGCTTACATTTCCATTACTTAGATATCATAAGTGTTACCCTATCTTATTAAGCAGTACCAGTATAAGCTTTATCTCACTCGTATCTAAGATTCAATACTACTCCATGATTCCGTGTATGCTATTATCTCAACATCATTCATTACTAATTCTTAGGGATGATACGTACTTACTAAGTGCATTACCTGTATAAGCTTTATCTGGGATAGTTTCTGCTATAGTCATCATTAGATTAGGGTTCAATCTATCTTAACTAGATATATCGTATTTGATCTAATAAGCTGTTGTTTGTGCTACATGAGCTTACACCTACTTGCCTTTGTTCCCCATGCTCACCAGTCAATCTATGTAATCTATGTGAACAAACTAGGCGTATAGAATACACCCTACTTATCATGTTTCCATAATGATTCAATCTATATTATACGTAGACCTTACTTATCATGTTTCCATAATGATTACAACTATATTATACATAGGCCTTAGTTCTAGTAGCATGATGTGATACACCGTAGGACTAAGTCCTTTAGATATCATAGTAATTTCAACAAATCAAAATTCTATTTCATATCTTTTGTTTTTCTTAACCAATTACATTGATGTTCTCAATCTTAGGGTGATTATAGACTGACAATTTAGTGAGTCATTCCTTGAACCCTCTGCTCATGTGAAAACTCACAAAATTGTTGAACCCTCTGCTCACACATGAGCATAAATTCCAAGTTAATTGGGTTCCTTTCCCCTTGTTTTGGATCCATTGTACCCCTTAGTAAATGTTTCAAAGTATTCTTTGCCTATATATCCCTATACACCCATAAATTTCTTAAAGTCCCATAAAGTGTTGATATAATGAAATTGTGATAAAATTTACAACATTGACCAAAATTTAAAGTACAAGTGTCAAACCAGCAAGTCCGGGTTAAGAGTTTTCTGATATTCTCAATCTCAGGGTGATTATAGACCGACAATTTAGTGAGTCATTCTGGACATTACAGTATGTTTGATCCATAGATAACACTCAAAGCATATGAAACGTTTGACTATTACACGGGTCGTATATCATTCATAAACCTTTTAACTTGATCTAGTCATCCAGTCTATTATGTCATTGATTACCCTTCTGATCATAGTTAACATCATATCAATGGTTATACTAGTATCAATGAACAAGAGGTATGACTCTCATTCCGTGTATGCTATTATCTCAACATCATTCATTACTATTACTTAGGGATGATACGTACTTGCTAAGTGCATTACTTGCATAAGATTTATCTGGGATAGTTGCTGCTATAGTCATCATTAGATTAGGGTTCAATCTATCTTAACTAGACATATCTTATTTGATCTAAGTAAGTTGTTGTTTGTGCTACATGAGCTTACACCTGCTTGCCTTTGATCCCCATGCTCACCAGTCAATCTATGTAATCTATGTGAACAAACTAGGCATATAGAATACACCCTACTTATCATGTTTCCATAATGATTCAATCTATATTATACATAGACCTTACTTATCATGTTTCCATAATGATTACAACTATATTATACATAGGCCTTAGTTCTAGTAGCTGTCAAACCAGCAAGACCATATTCTGATTGTTCTCTGTGTTCATTATTTGTCTGAAAACAAAATTCTTATGAATTACCAATCGAAACTTCTCCTTTTCAAAACAGATACGGTGGAAGTGTAGATTACCTGTAGAGAAACAAAATATCTGAATTTTGCATCAAATACACCATGTAATGAGTTGTAGATTTGAGAAACACTGCTGCTACAAATCAAATCTGCCAAGCTTGAAATCTGTAAGATTAATCACAATTTCTCACCAATACAAGAGGGATACACCCCCATAAGGTAGGTGTTCCACTTGCCTGAGTTCTCTCAAGTCAACTTGCAGTCAAACTCACTTTGGATGCAAGGATACATTCTGGACCTATTTTCAATATTTAGTTTACTTATTACTTTCAAGACTATTTTCCTTTCATCATATGTATCACTACATATCTCTATTTTTTTGCTTCTTGAACATATATCTTATGGAATCATTCTACTATTGCTCATGACCATCCAACTATCATAATCGTCTATGCTAGTGATTTATGCCAGTTGCTTCATTACAGTAATTATTTTCTTTTTTGGCTTTAGTAATTCCTTTTTTCCCCTAGGAGGTGGTCCGGCCAAAGTCTTTTGTTCAAAATCAGCCTCGAAACATTGTTTTTTTGAAACACAATTTAATTTTTTATGAACTAAAGCCACCTCTTATAGGTCAGCTCTCCTCCTTCAGGTTGGCTCCTAATTGACATGCCATTTCAAAATATAAATATAGCTTTAGTTGGTGGTGGATGCCTTATCTAAAGCTAGCCGGCCATCTATTAGTCTAGTTGACTATCTCCTAGCCATGTGGTCATTAAATTTACAGCAAACTTGGTGGTTTTGTCTCAGTCTACAATTGGACAACATGAGTTTGAAAGTCAGTCGTCAAGCTCTTCCAGCTAGTGGTTGGGTTAGTTATGGTATTCGGATTAAGAGAAGATATTGATGATTTGTGACCTTCTTTTCTCCACCAACAATGGCCCTTGGTGGGTAATGCCCAAGGGACAGTCTGGAAGGAAGAGCACCGACGACGATAATTGTTTTCCTTCGTTTGTTTGTTAAAATTGTGTCGATAATTGTTTTCCTTTGTTTGTTTTTAAAAGTTGTGTTTGTGATTTTCACGTTTTATCTGAACTAGAAAAGTGTTGTCTACTTTATACTGTGGTATCAGGAGAAAGTGTTGTCTACATACTGTGGTATTAGGAGAAGTCATCGAGGACGATAATTATTTCCTTTGTTTGTTTTTTAAAGTTGTGTTTGGGATTTTTACATTTAATCTGAAGTAGAAAAGTGTTGTCTACTTTATCCTGTGGTATTAGGAGAAGTCGTCAGCAACAAATGTCATATTAAAAGAATATAAATAAATTTTATTTTAAAGTAATATATATATATATATATATATATAATATATATATATATATATATAAGCATTAAATATATGTATTAGGCATGAAGAGATATATAATTTGTTGTATAATTATTTTCAATATTAATAATACAATTTTAAAGCAAATTAAATTGTGTTATTATCATTATTATAATTTACAGGTGATTAAGGTTTCTAGCATATTGGCAAGATTGTTGTTTATGATTCATCTTAATGTTTCTTTCTCCACCATAGTAGTATCTTTAGTTCTTGCCAATAGGGTAAGATGGTTGCTATTAGGGGAGGGTCTCCCTATGGACATTCAATGTTTCCAGTAAATATGAATTGGGGTCCTTTCATGGTGCACTCGAAATGCAAAGGTGAACAAACAATTATGTACACATGGATGTATAGTTAATTTTATTAGCTTCCTTGGAAATATTTGTATGGTTTCCATGTTTTAGAATCTTGAATTGGGGTCCTTTCATGGTGCAGTCAAAATGCAAAGGTGAACAAACTATTATGTACACAATTTTATTAACTTCTTTAGAAATATTTGTATGATTCCCATGCATTAGAATTTTGAAAATATTGTAGGGATTTGTTTGTGTTAAGATAGATTATTTTATTAACTTTATTTGGAAATATTTGTATGGTTCTCATGCATTAGAAGCTTGAAAAGATTGTAAGGATTTGATTGTCGTAAAATAGATTATTTATTTAATGTCTTTGGAAATATTTGTATGGTTCTTATGCATTAGAATCTTGAAAATGTTACAGGGATTTGTGTATGGTAAAATATATTATTTTATTAATTTCTTAACGTCTTTGGAAATATTTGTATAGTTCTTATGCATTAGAATCTTGAAATTGTTATAGGGATTTGTGCAATGCCCTTATATACACTGTTATGAAATGGTTGAATTTATTCCCCTCATTGGTGTTTTGATGCCTTAAATTTACTGGTTTTATCTCACTTATTAATTTTACGCTGTATTTGACTGCTGAGTAGAAAGATATACAATTACAATCACTGGTCCTAACGTACAATAGGTTCTTTTTGGTCTTTGGCAGTAGAATTTTGACTGGAGAAATGAACAGAGACTCAATTATTTTCTTTTTTGGCTTTCGTAATTCCTTTCTGCCCCTAGGAGGTGGTTTGGCCAAAGTCCTTTTTTCAAAATCAGCCTTGAAACATTGTTTTTTTGAAACAAAAATTAATTTTTTATGAACTAAAGCCACCTCTTACATGTCAGCTCTCTTCTTTCAGGTTGGCTCCTAATTGACATGCCATTTCAAAATACAACTATAGCTTTAGTTGGTGGTGGATGCCTTATCTAAAGCTGGCCAGCCATCTATTAGTCTAGTTGACTATCTGCTAGCAATGTGGTCATCAAATTTACAACAAACTTGGTGGTTTTGTCTCATTCTAGAATTGGACAATATGAGTCTGAAAGTCAGTCTTCGAGCTCTTCCAGCTAGTGGTTGGGTTAGTTATGGTATTCAAATTAAGAGAAGATATGGATGATTTGTGATATTATCTCGTCTTGGATGTTATGATTCAACTTTCATATTGATAACTGTAATCTTGGTAATTTTCTCTCTTAACAAAATTCAGTCAGAGGCTGAATGGTGTGCTAATGAATGAGTCTTATCTATTATGCTATTTCCTCCAATTTACAATCATTGTTGACTTTGTGCGAAGCTGAGTTGGAATGGATGGAATAAAGTAATGCCCTTATATACACTGTTATGAAATGGTTGAATTTATTCCCCTCATTGGTGTTTTGATGCCTTAAATTTTCTGGTTTTATCTTGCTTATTAATTTTACGCTGTATTTGACTGCTGAGTAGAAAGATATACAATTACAATTACTGGTCCTAACGTACAATAGGTTCTTTTTGGTCTTTGGCTATAGCATTTTGAACTCTGGAGAAATGAACAGAGACTCAGAAGGATCAGCCAAGAGGTAGGATTTGTCTACGAGGTTATCGTACTGCCCTCGAAAGTCAGTCTCCTGCTGGCCTCTTCCTGATTGGCCCCCATTCGTGTATGTCAAAAAGTGGGAATAACCTTGATGCCCGTGCTAGCTCTTAACTAGACTCGAGGAGTGGTTCATCCTCGGATATTCATACACTTTCAGGAATCAATTGTCCAAGATTTGCAGTTCCAAAGGTACACACAATGATTCTCTGTTCTATATGCATTTGCATTGTTCAACTTGCTTTGTGACCAGTAATTGCATTGCATGACTAAAAATAATATTGCATCGAACATTTAGTCATCATCATGTATCCTATGTCTGAGGAGCAGAAGTTGTAATTACTCTTGCAAAAGCATAAGTTATTTCGTGTGAACAATTTCGCATATCTAATTGGAGACTGTTTATTCGATAGTTTAGAACTTTTGCTAGATTTCCAATACACATCAATAGAGCTAAGGAAAGGAACAATAGAGTATTTTAGAGACTGTCTTGAAAAAGAAGGTAGAGAGGCAATTTTCTCTTATGAACATGAACTGCATTAAGAGTCACTTAAAGAAATGCATAACATTAGCAACCAAGAAATCTATTTAGACAAAATGGCCAGATCTGCCTCGAACAATATACCCCTAGGATCCAGAGGTTTATGGGGAGATATTTTCTGTATCCATTGGCTCTCAAATTGGCTGAAAATTCCAAAAGGGTTTGGTCCAAAACACAGATGAGACCTTATTTTCACTTCAATTCGAGTCTTAAAACAGATACTTATGACATATTATTCCACGACGAGGATCCTTTGAATGGGCACTTCGAACCTCTCATTCATAAGAAATCAACAATGCATTCTAGCTTCCAACAAGAAACAAGCAACTCATATGAACAAATGAACTTATGCAGTAAACAAGATAACATGGAAACATGTCTTCTTCCAAGTAAAGAAGATACAAGTGAAATAAAGACATCTTTAGCCAACGCTAGAACATCTGATCTAGCAACTGCATCAAATACTGAGGAGGTTGTAATGTTTCATTCATCGCATTCTCCAAAGAACAACACTGAAATACAATCTGAAACAAAATGTCAATTTGATCAAACTAGATTAAAACCATCTTGTCATTTAAACAAGCACAAGAGAGGTTTATCTTTGCATGTGCTTAAGGACATTGCTCGAAAAAATGTGAATAGGCAAAAAATAGGCATTCAATATAACAAAATGACAATGAAACAAGAAGTAGTTCTAGAGAACACAGAACATGTTAGCGAGACACTGAGGTTTCGACCACTTAGAAACTTGGAAAATCATATTAGGCCCAACGTGCAAACATAAACTATAAATTCTTGTCCATTAGGCAAACAGAGGAAACGTTTATCTTTGTGTTTGCTTAAAGGCATTATACGAGAAAAATTGAAAACACAGAAGATAAGACTCGCATTCAACACAACAACAATGAAACAAGAAATAGTCATAGAACACATGGACTACAATCCATTTGTAACAACATCAAACGAGCTTTCAGAATAATCAAAGAAATCAGGAAAATCTAGCCTATCGATTCAGTCAAGATCAACAAACAAATTAACAAAATTATCAAAGTTTGATGAAATATATCAAAGACAAATAAGTGTCACACCTATTTTCAATTGTTGATCATGTGAAAGAACCTTTTTCAAAAGAGACATTTGCTTGTTGCAGCAAGGAAATCAAACAAGACAAAATAAGATTAGGAAACTATCTAGTTTCGAGGATGTTAAATCTCGTGTTCAAGATGACTACATTTGTAAACACTGCAAAAAAGCAATTGAACATGGAACAATTGCTAAATATGCAGTTCCTGAACAAATGAGAAGAAACAATGCCACTAAAACACTCACACAACTCACTGAACTGGAAGAAAGGCTAGTTGCATTAAGATTGCCCTTCTTGCAAATAAAAGAATTGGGCCATCGACATAAGAAGCCGTAACTAGGCTTAACTGGAGGAGTCATCAATGTCCCCACAAATATTTCTATAATTCAATCTGCATTGCCCCGAACTATAAAAGACACTGACACGATTGCCGTTGTTCTCAAAAAGAGTTTAAGATTCAAAAGTGCATATGCATTTGGTCAAGTTAACATTCACAAAGTGATGAAAGCATTAAAACAATTATGCAAAAGAATGCTTTACAAGCTCAAGAATGCTACCATAGATGACAATTGGAAAGAGGCATTCCTACAAAACCAAGAGGCATATCAAAGTTCAAGTGACATTGATGATAGCGAAGACGATAACCAAGGAAACGATGAACCAACTACAAAAACATTGGTGCATGGATTCATTGATGCACACACTGTCTATGACCTTGTTAACAGACAAATTAACATTGCACTTGCTGCCGGATACATGCCATTAGGAATTTTCAGAGATAAGTACTTAGAAGAAATGAGTTTTCCGTCGCTTTTCTATGGAAACAAACGCCCAGCTGACATCTCCAAAAGCTTTATATATCAAAAGATTTGTCATTGGGAAGTGCTGCATAAAAACCACGATTTTGCTTATCATACTACAAACTTTTTTTATAAAGCAACTCGCATTATCATAAATCAAGTCTTGAATACAATGTGGATTAGAATTAGAAAAGGGAAATTGAAAGGTAGAAAACTAGTTGCAAGAGACATTAATTCAAAACCAAACCTAGATCGTATTTTAAATTCTGACATTGGGTACATGATCTAAAAATGATTCGTACCTTGCTTGACTACCACCAGAAAACACGGAACAAACTCTATGCAATGATTCGACAACTAGGTCTGCCCACTTTCTTAGTTTCCTTTAGCAGTGCCGAGCATCTTTGGGATCCTTTAATGGATGCATTGAGAGACATAAAACAGAATACTAGAAAACCAAAGACAAATGAACTTGATGAAAATGAACCTAGCTCGTTAATAAGAAACGACCCTGTTACTTGTGTACGTTACTATGGATCTAGGAGGGACGCACTACATCAATTGATATCTCATGATCACAAGTATTATGGAGAACTCAATGACCACTTCTATGTAACTGAATTCCAAAATCGGGGAAGTGAACATGAACATGGTTTACTTTGGATAAAATCTGCACCAATCTATGGTCAAAATGCAAACATTGAAGTCGAACAATTCGTTGACAATTACTTGCCAACTAATTCATTCCTACTTGCAAAGGAACTTAGAGCTCTACAACACCATTGTCACACAAAAAGTTGTAGGAAGCACGCAAAGTCTAATTGCAGATTTAATTGCCCAATACCACCCATGAAAGCAACAAAAATACTTGAGCCTCTTGAATTCGATAGTGATAGAACAAAAAGACATGCAAAGCTAATATTTGAAACAATAAACAACACAAGATACAGTGAAAATGATACATTTGATAGCTTTTTGGCCAACCTTGGACTAGTACAAAATGAATACATACATGCCATCCAATGTACACTAAATCGAACAACACTCTTATTGCAAAGAAAACTAGTTGACACCTGGACAAATAACTTTGCAAAACACATTATGGGAATTTGGATTGCAAACACTGATTCACAAATTGTACTTGACTCATGTGCAGCTGCAATGTATTCCAGTTCCTATATGATGAAAGAAGACAGAACACTCACGAGGACATTTAAAACCATATGCGAAGATCATGTGAAAACAAAATGTGATATCCTAAAGACCATTAGTTCTTTAGGGAAAGCTTTGGTCAACTTGCAACAAATGTCTGCACAAGAAGCAGTGCATATTGTGTTATCACTTCCACTAAATTGTAGTTCACGAAAGTGTGTATTCATTAACACATCTCCTGTGGATGATCATGCATTTGTTCTTAAAAGTAAAAAGGACCTGCAAAAGGAGGCAGATGACTCAAAATACATAATGTGCCCATCAATTATTGACTACTATGTTCTACGACCTACCGCTATTGAACTTGTATGCTTAGCGGAATTTGCATCTAGTTATACAAAGAAAGGACAAAAACACAGAAAATCAAGTAGACCATATGTCATTCGATCTGTTAGATATAACAAATACAAGGACATTGAAAACCACTGTAGAGAGCAATTAATGTTATACTACCCCTATCGAGTAAGTGAAACTGCAATTAAGCAACATCACACAAGTTGGCAATCTGCATATCTTGCATTCGAAGAAATAGTCAAGCAAAATGAACAAAAGTTCAAATTTGTTACAACAACTACATGGGGTGACATAGATGACGCAATGCACAGAGTAGAAACAGAAACTGAACAAATATTCGACATAGATAGTTTGAGATCAAATGAAACAAAAACCACAACTTTTAACAAATCAATAGATGACAAATACGAAAACTATGACTTCCAAAATGACTTGGAACATTTCCAAGATACAAAGAAGTTTGCTCTACGATCTACAAGGCCATATGAAATCGTCAAACAACCACATATACTTGAAGACGTAGAGTACTATGAATTAATGCGTCAATTAAACACAGAACAAGCAAGCATAGTGACTGATGTTATAACAAGAAAATTGTATAGACCAGACGAACTAATCTATTTGTTATTAACAGGAGGTGCAGGAACAGGAAAGACACACACAGCTAAGGCAATTTTCCAATCCTTAGTACGCATACACAATGTGGAATTGCCTTATAACCCATCACAACTAATAGGAATAATCACTGCACACACGGGCAAAGCTGCCTTTAATGCTGGTGGTGTGACATTGCATTCTGCATTCTATTTGCCCTTTAACAAAGCAGATTGCCCGTCGCTAAACAATGAAAAATTAGACACATTATCGAAGCATTTCCAACAATTGCGTGTACTCCTCATAGATGAGGCATCGCTTGTTGGTGCAACAACACTATATCAAATTGACAAGCGACTCCGCCAAATCTTACACACACCAACTTCATACTTTGCTAATGTTGACATCATATTCTCTGGTGATCTTTACCAGGCGAACCCAGTCAGAGATTCTCTAATCTTTGAAAACCCAAAAATCCACAAAAACACAATTCCATATGACTTTTGGCCAGAGAAAATAAAATGTTATCAATTGCACATAGCAATGCGGCAAAAAGACCCATTGTTCATCGATGTACTAAATAGGATGAGATTAAACACGCAAACAGATTAAGATATTTCTTATGTAAACAATAATTGTTACAGGATGGCACCTTTAAGCCCAGTTTTCCCATACATTTTCTATCGAAACAAAGATTTCCATAATCATAATGCAAAAATGATTTCTCTAACAGAGGGAGAACAAATAACGCTACTTGCAATTGATAACTACGAGACTCCTGGATCGAGCTATTTTGCTTCTGATAAAGCAATCTCATTTCCATAAACAATCACAGTTAAACAAAACATTTTAGTTGAACTATATGCAGGAAATTACAATACAAGTGATGGATTGGTTAATGGTGCTGAAGGGATTTTCAAATCCTATTCATCTAATAACAACGGACCTGACATTGTCTGGATAGAATTCTCAGACACAGAAATTGGCAAACAACAAAGAAACAAATTCAAACAACTATACGACATAAATATATTGCCAAATTGGACACCAATCCTGCGAATTGCAAAATCGCTAGCAATGTCTCATAACAAATTACAAATTACAATTCAGAAACAATTTCCAATCCAATTAGCCTATGCACGAACAATACACCAAACACAAGGGTTGACATTAGATCAACTTGCATTTGACCCAACTGGTGTCACAAAACATGGTCTAGTCTACACTGCATTATCACGTGTTAGAACTATCGAGTCACTATACTTGATTAACAAACTGACACAACAAAACTTCCATATCAAAAACAAGATAATCAATGAAATGGCACGGTTAGAAACAATTGATGCATGGAAACTAGAATTCGCAAAGAAGAAATCTGAGAACAAGGATCTTTTGTCAATTGCAAGTCTAAACACACGTAGTCTACGTGCACGCCTTAGTGACGTGATTCACCACAATGACTTAATGGACAATATGATCCTTTGTTTTCAAGAAACTCATCTCTACATTCCGCCAGTAGACAACCAATTCTTATCATTCAATTTTGCCATTGCACATTCGACACATGGAATCCTTACTTGCATAAACAAAAAAATACCTATTAAGGCAATAAAGACATTTTGCAAAAACAAAATAGAGCTTACCCTAATTGACATGTACTTTCAGCAGCCAATTTGCTTAATGAACATTTATGCAGCACCATTTGAACAAGTATCCACGATAATGCAAATAATAAAGGAAGAAAAATCGCAAACTACATATACTCATTGTGTTTTTTTAGTTATTGGTGATCTCAACATTAACATCAAACAACAAACAGCTCGCAGCAAAAACTTTGTACAAATTATGGAAATGGAAAACTTACAAGGAATAAGAAGCAAACTCTCTCCGCAACGGAAAACAATAATAGACCATATCTGGACAACTTTGCCTATAAAACAATGTGAAATAAATGTAACATGGGCATATTGGTCTGATCATGGCATACTCTATGCGCTACTACAACTCTAACGATCCTTTCCTCTACAATCTGTTAAACATGCCATAAAACAAAACCTATGTTTTCCACTTTTTTGCACTTTTGGCCTTCTCACTACAGTATCAATGTACCATTGGTATACAAGTTTCTGTACAATTTGCTATATTTCCCACTTTTTGCACTCTTGGTTTACCCACAACAATTTTTTTTGCACTTTTGGCATTCTCACGGCAAAATCAATCTAGCATTGGTATACAAGTTCCTCTACAATTTGCTATGTTTTCCACCTTTTTGCACTCTTGCTTTTCTCACTGCAAAATCAATGTAGCACTGGTACACAAGTTTCTCTACAATTTGCTAAACTTCATATCTAGCTGAAAGTCTATGTCTTGCAGCTACCTTGCAACACTTTGCACAAACTAATCAAGGTAACAACACAGAGAATAGTATTATGCAGAGATCTAGAATTACATCGAACACATTTTGCTTATAAACCTAATAGCTTGTACTCATATGTGTACAAGTAACTACCATGAAAAGACAACACGAAGAAGCTACTGCTCAAGGGTCTGCTACAGAAGATTGCGCTCTCCCAGAAACTTCCAACATCTCAGAAACTGAGAAAAAGTAACTAAATAACCTTTAAATCTTTCCTTACAAGTTTCATAATACAAAGATTATGCTAATTCAGATTCTTTTTAATATTGTTCTACAGGCATTATGCTAATTCAGATTCTTTTTAATATTGTTCTACAGGCAAAAACATGAAAAGCAATCTGAACTAAGCTCCAGCCACGATTTATGCACTCCAATTTAAATACAGGATCTAAAAAGCCTGAAACTGGGAACAGTCTTTCACGGGGACGTTCTTGTCATTTATAAGACAATTGTTGATCAAATACATGGCATCCAATTGTTACGTGCTGACCTAGTCGATAGCAAAGGGAATATGGAAATCACACTCAATGTGCCACATAATCTCATTCCTAATGCCTAGGAGAAACTTGTAGTCAGCCAAGGAATGTGTATAAAAGATTTTAAAGTCTCTCCCAAAACAGTTTATGACCATGGAGACTGTAGCTGCATATTAGTGTTACATGACAAAAGTATCATAGAAACTATCCCAGCCGTGTGTACGCAATACACATTTGTACTGACAACCACTATTAGCCAACTCACAAACACAACTGGATTTGCAATCAGTACAGTAGCTGGTCTTATAACATCAGCTAAAGAAATAGGTGGCCAATATGCCCTAAATATCAAGGATGGCCAATCTCAAAGAGACAAAGGTATATACAAACTCAACCATTTATACTTTTTTACATTTACTTAGAAGCAATTGCATTAGTGTTAACCCTTGGTACATTTTGCAATGCAGGTTTATCTTTTTAGTACATTTCAGCCAATTTTCAAATTAATACAAAAACAAATTTCAAAACAAGAAGCACCAATGGTGTTGTTTCAGAATCTTGTTAGAGGAAAAGACTACGGATCTCTACGCACATGCAAATCCACCTTCATAGCAGCCGTCAATTCGAACAGAGTACTGGCAGACCTCAGCAAACTAGCTATGTCAACAAAAAAGGTTGTTTCCTAGTCCACAAAATATAATTTCTAATTCTTTATTTGCTATTTTGCTAAATTATTTGCTATTCTTCCAAATTATGTTTTTTATTACAATATCTAGCGCTAAAATTATACTGCAACCTATTATCCTAAATTATCCTCTTTCATTTATCATCCTTGTAGTAATTTTTTATTACAATATCTAACCTTAAAGCTGTACTTCAACATGAAGAAGGTCAAAAGAATGTTAACGATAGCAGATATACATGCAGAACCATTTGTCACAATCTGTAACAATTGCTCTATTGTAGCAGACACATTTAGAACAATTTCCACAGATCAACTTAATTGTTCCGCATGTCAAGAGTTAACGACATATCGACGCTGTTTACAATTGCATTGCATCATCCAAACAAAAGCAAATGTTCAGTACAAGTGCATCCTAAACGGCAATTTGCTTTTAGAACTTTGTCCATCTCTAACAGGACTGACATATGAGAAATATCTAGAAGACGTTACTGATGTTACGTGCAGCTTACGAGATTTCCATGTACACAGCAGCTTCCTGTTGGATAGTTTGGATGTCATTGTGCATACAAAATGACTTATTTTACCCTCTCTAACGTGCTGCTCAAGAAGAACTGGAAGTATGAATTTTTGTTGAAGAATTTTTGTTTGGAGCTCAGTAGTCATTCAAGAGCTGGATATCCATATAATATATTTGTATTCTTATCTGATCACTATTTTGGAACTTAATATATTTGTATTCTTATCTGATCACTATTTTGGAACTTGTTTTCTTACCTGATTACTTTTTTGAACTACTTATTTTTTTGAACTACTTACTTATTCAAGAACTAACTGGCTTCTTCTCTAATTAGTCATTCAAGATTACTATTTTGAACTAAGTAGTCGTTTCAAAACTAAGTGACTCGTTGTTGAGCTAAGAATATTACACTACGCAAACTGTGGAATAATTTACTAGTAGTGTTTTTTGTATGGGTTGCATTAGGGAATAAATAGACAGAGGGGCTCCAGGTCTCTCTAGTTCTTTCTTGCAGGTGAGTACCCTTGAAATGGTAAACAACAAAATGTATGTATATAGACTACCTACCCCTAAACTGCTAGCTACTGATCTCTCTTGCAGACCCAATAAGGTGTACTAGCCTTTATTAAAAAGGCTTGCAAGTGACTCAAACTTGGGAATACAATTTCCTTTATCCTAAGTCAAACTTAGAAATAGAATTTACAATAGTCTTTATTTATCTAGCCACACATGCCTCTCAGATTAGCTGGTGGTGGTGGATGCCTTATCTAAAGCTCGCTGGCGTGTATGGGCCCTTTCTTCTATAACACAAGAGTGATATGCGTCCTGGAGAACTGTGATGTGCCTTCACTTGTTTCTATATGGCACAATACACTATTGTTGAATTTGATATTGAAATTATTAATAGTTTAGAAGGTGATAAATTAACTACTCGACCAATTAGAGTTGGAGTTGGAAAGTAAAAAGAATCCTTTGGGCAGAATGTTTTAGAAAATGCAAATTTGAAGTGGTGCATTACCCCCATTTAGTCATTGTTTTTTCCAAGTATTAGGCCAAGAATGTTTTAGGAAATTTTGAACTATTTGCATACTTGTGATTCCTCTACTTTTGTATATCTTTGAAATCGGTGCAATAGAGACTCAGCGCTAGATGAAAATGCCCCTAAACTGCTAGCTCCTGATTCAAGACTCAATGAATGAACCGATACCTCTCTGCTCTCTTTTATAGATCCAATAAGATGTACTAGGGTTTATCAAAAGGATTTGCAAGCAATTACTTAAAGTGCCATAAAGTGCTGATATAATGAAATTCTGTTAAAATTGACTCATTATTTTGGCATTATATCCTCAATATTTGATGATACTAATTCTGATTGTTCTCTGTGTTCATTATTTGTCTGAAAACAAAACTCTTATGAATTACCAATCGAAACTTTTCCTTTTCAAAATAGATACTGTGGAAGTGTGGATTAGCTGTAGAGAAACAACTTGCACTCAAAAAGGAAGCTCTATGGTAGCATTCCATCATGAAGTTCCATAACCCATGAGTCTAGTATATCCCCTATTAAAGGCGGACCTACATCCATAGTCATTGTTTTTATCTCTGCTAGTCAAACAACTATATCGGTGCAATAGAATTAAATCTAAAATCCCATTTTCAAGGGGCTCAATTGTATAGACATCCCACCGAAATAGGCTAAATAAGCTTAGGTTGTTGCGAAAGAAGAACCCAAGTTTAGGCATTACTTATTTGCTAAAAAGGCTTGAACACAATTAGTTGCTCTGAGGTGGTTCTGTATATGTAATTATGGTGGCAAAGGTGAGGTGTCACTAATTTCGTCCGCTCTACCCCATTAAGTGTCCACTCCCATTTATATATTGCCCCAAGAAGAGACCTTTTTCAACTCATCAAGAAAGAATCACACAGTAAGAACGCAAGCTCTGCCTCTACTTCTCTTCAACTGCTCAGGATTTTAGTATCAGCTTATTTACAGGCCTTATTCTTTTGTTCTTTCTTCAAATGCTAGCTCACTTTACAAGTCTAGCAAGGTAACAAGCAATGGTCTATCGATATGTACATTTGTGCTGATCTTAAAATTATTGCATCAGCTCAATTGTATAGACATCCCACCGAAATAGGCTAAATAGGCTCGGGTTGTTACGAAAGAAGAGCCCAAGTTTCTATCGATCTGTACATTTGTGCTGATCTTGAAATTATTGCATCAGCTCAATTATATAGACATCCCACCGAAATAGGCTAAATAGGCTCAGGTTGTTGCGAAAGAAGAGCCCAAGTTTCTATCGATCTGTACATTTGTGCTGATCTTGAAATTATTGCATCAGCTCAATTGTATAGACATCCCACCGAAATAATCGAAACTTTTCCTTTTCAAAACCGATACTGTGGAAGTGTAGATTAGCTGTAGAGAAACAACTTGCACCCAAAAAGGAATCTCTATGGTAGCATTCCATCATCAAGTTCCATAACCCATGAGTCTAGTATATCCCCTATTAAAGGCGGATCTACATCCATAGTCATTGTTTTTATTTGTGCTAGTCAAACAACTGTATCGGTGCAATAGAATTAAATCTAAAATCCCATTTTCAAGGGGAACCAACCTCCTACTATAGTGGGATTACGTGTAGATTATTTTTATAATAAACACGAGACTGTGGAAGTGTAGATTAGCTGTAGAGAAACAAAATATCTGAATTTTGGATCAAATACACCATGTAATGAGTTGTACATTTGAGAAACACTGCTGCTGAAAATCAAATATGCCAAGCTTCAAATTTGTAAGATTAATCACAATTTCTCACCAATACAAGAGGGATACACCCCCAGAAGGTAGGTGTTCCACTTGCTTGAGTTCTCTCAAAGTCAACTTGCACTCAAACTCACTTTGGATGCAAGGATACCTCTAGATTGGTAACCATAGAGACTCATGAAAAGACACTAGTCATATAGGCATTGGGAAGGGCTCGTTGCATCTTAATTTCACAACTTTTCCAAATAGTTTGCTTAATTCAATTAATAAACTAGTAAAGGCTATGGTAGCATTCCATTGTGAAGTTCCATAACCCATTAGTCTAGTATATCCCCTATTAGAGGCGGATCTACATCCATAGTCATTGTTTTTTCCAAGTGTCTAGTATATCCCCTATTAAAGGCGGATCTACATCCATAGTCATTTTTTTTATTTGTGCTAGTCAAACAACTGTATCGGTGCAATAGAGATTCAGTGCTACATGAAAATGCCCCTAAACTGCTACCTGCTGATTCAAGACTCAATGAATGAATCGATACCTCTCTGCTCTCTTTTATGGATCCAATAATATGTACTAGGGTTTATCAAAAGGATTTGCAAGAAATTGCTTAAAGTTCCATAAAGTGGTGATATAATGAAATTCTGTTAAAATTGACTCATTATTTTGGCATTATAGCCTCAATATTTGATGATACTATCTCCTAGCAATGTGGTCATTAAATTTACAGCAAACTTGGTGGTTTTGTCTCATTCTACAATTCGACAATATGAGTCTGATTCCTAATTTTTGGACAACTATTGCACCCGTGCAGGATTCCTACAGTACAAGTCGTAGAACTGGTCCCCTTACAACAATTTTTCTCAATTTTATAATTGCTTCTTTTAGTGATTAAATCTAAAATTCGATTTTCAAGTGGCAACAACCTCCCACTATAGTGGGATTACATGTATATTATTTTTATAATAAACACGGGACTCTAGAAGTGTAGACTAGCTGTAGAGAAACAAAATATTTGAATTTTGGATCAAATACACCATGTAATGAGTTGTAGATTTGAGAAACACTGCTGCTGAAAACTCACTTTGGATGCAAGGATACCTCTAGATTGGTAACCAAAGAGACTCATGAAATGAAGCTGGTCATATAGGAATTGGGAAGGGCTCGTTGCATCTTAAATTCACAAATTTTCCAAATAATTTGGTTAATTCAATTAATAAACTAGTAAAGGCTATGGTAGCATTCCATTGTGAAGTTCCATAACCCATTAGTATAGTATATTCCCTATTAAAGGCAGATCTACATCCATAGTCATTGTTTTTTCCAAGTATTAAGCCAAGAATGTTTTAGAAAATGCAAATTTGAAGTGGTGCATTACCCCCACTTGAGCTATCTGCATACTTGTGATTCCTCTACTTTTGTATATCATTGAAAGAGTTTCAAAGTTCTTCAAAATTTGTACTATGCTTTTAGCAAACGGCTACACATTCCTCTCAGATTAGCTAGTGGTGGTCGATGCGTTATCTAAAGCTGGTGGGCCTATTTGAGCGCTCTTTTCTATAGCTCAAGAGTCATATGCCTCCTTGAACAGGTGGGTGCATCTACATGTGTAGAAGATATATCCGCTGATGATGTTGGACGTGTTGTAAATATCGTGGTCATTTACAAGAGGTGGTGCTCTTACTCAGTTGGGCTCATGCACTAAGTTTGCTTGGTACAGAATTAAGAAAAACCTTTTCAGTTGCTATTTTTATTGACATAAACTCAATTACAGACCTTATTCTTTTGTTCTTTCTTCAAATGCTAGCTCAATTTACAAGTCTAGCAAGGTAACAAGCAATGGTCTATCGATCTGTACATTTGTGCTGATCTTGAAATTATTACATCAGCTCAATTGCATAGACATCCCACCGAAATAGGCTAAACAGGCTCAGGTTGTTGCAAAAGAAGAGGCCAAGTTTCTATTGATCTGTACATTTGTGCTGATCTTGAAATTGTTGCATCAGCTCAATTGTATAGACATCCCACTGAAATAGGCTAAATAAGCTCAGGTTGTTGCGAAAGAAGAGCCCAAGTTCAAGCATTACTTATTTGCTAAAAAGACTTGAACAAAATTAGCTGCTCTGAGGTGGTTCTGGATATGTAATTATGGTGGCAAAGGTGAGGTGTCACTAATTTCGTCCGCTCTACCCCATTATGTGTCCACTCCCGTTTATATAATGCCCCAAGAAGAGACCTTTTTCAACTCATCAAGAAAGAATCACACAGCAAGAATGCAAGCTCTGCCTCTGCTTCTCTTCAATTGCTCAGGATTTTATTATCATTTTATTTACAGGCCTTATTCGTTTGTTCTTTCTTCAAATGCTAGCTCACTTTAGAAGTCGACCAAGGTAACAAGCAATGGTCATTTTGGCTTTCTGGGGAGAAAAAGGCCCCACCTTTTGAAGGATGAAGGTGTGCATAGAGCTCTGAACATAAGGGTCGCAATAACACTGAGCTTTACCACCTGAGAAATAGGTAAAATCTAACACATATTACAGACTATGCATGTTCACTTCAAGTCTATCCATAAATGCATTTTAACCTACAATTAATTAAATTCACAACTAAGTGCATCATAGTGGCTCGCCTCCCTTGGTGGCTTGTCCATCGACCATAAAGACTTCTACCAAGTCAGCTGGCAGCGATCTATTATTAGCTACCGACATGATCTCCTTTTCTTTGAAAGCGCAGACATGCTTGACTCACTGATTGGACAGTGCAAGTCCCAAGCCAGCTTCATAGTACTGGTTCTGGAAGGTGTGCATAGAGCTCTGAACATAAGGGTCGAAATAACCCTGAGCTTTTACCACCTGAGCAATAGGTAAAGTCTAACACATATTACAGACTATGCCTGTTCACTTCAAGTCTGTCCATAAATTCACTTTAACCTACAATTAATTAAATGCACAACTAAGTCCATCACAGCGGCTCGCCTCCTTTGGTGGCTTGTCCATCGACCATAAAGACTTCTACCAAGTCAGTTGGCAGCGAGGTGGTTCTGTATATGTAATTATGGTGGCAAAGGTGAGGTGTCACTAATTTCGTCCGCACTACCCCATTAGGTGTCCACTCCCGTTTATATAATGCCCCAAGAAGAGACCTTTTTCAACTCATCAAGAAAGAATCACACAGCAAGAAAGCAAGCTCTGCCTCTGCTTCTCTTCAACTGCTCAGGATTTTAGTATCAGTTTATTTACAAGCCTTATTCGTTTGTTCTTTCTTCAAATGCTAGCTCACTTTAGAAGTCTAGCAAGGTAACAAGCAATGGTCATTTTGGCTTTCTAGGGAACAAAATGCCCCACCTTTTGAAGGATGAAGGTGTGCATAGAGCTTTGAACATAAGGGTCGCAATAACACTGAGCTTTACCACTTGAGCAATAGGTAAAATCTAACACATATTACAGACTATGCCTGTTCACTTCAAGTCTGTCCATAAATTCATTTTAATCTATGATTAATTAAATGCACAACTAAGTGCATCATAGTGGCTTGCCTCCTTTGGTGGCTTGTCCATCGACCATAAAGACTTCTACCAAGTCAGCTGGCAGCGATCTATTATTAGCTACCTACATGATCTCCTTTTCTTTGAAAGCGCAGACACGCTTGACTCACGGATTGGACAGTGCAAGTCCCAAGCCAGCTTCGCAGTACTGGTTCTAGAAGGTGTGCATAGAGATCTGAACATAAGGGTCGAAATAACCTTGAGCTTTACCACCTGAGAAATAGGTAAAATCTAACACATATTACAGACTATGCCTGTTCACTTCAAGTCTATCCATAGATTCACTTTAACCTACAATTAATTAAATGAACAACTAAGTCCATCACAACGGCTCGCCTCCTTTGGTGGCTTGTCCATCAACCATAAAGACTTCTACCAAGTCAGTTGGCAGTGAGGTGGTTCTGTATATGTAATTATGGTGGCAAAGGTGAGGTGTCAGTAATTTCGTCCGCTCTACCCCATTAGGTGTCCACTCCCGTTTATATAATGCGCCAAGAATAGACCTTTTTCAACTCATCAAGAAAGAATCACACAGCAAGAACGCAAGCTTTGCCTCTACTTCTCTTCAACTGCTCAGGATTTTAGTATCGGTTTATAAGGCAGTGAGGATTATATAAGGCAATGAGGATTATTAGAGAAACATGGCCACCATTTTATTAATTACGTTGGTGTTCACAGTACTGGTTCTGTTCGCACGTCGTACATGGTGTCATTTTGGCTTTCTAGGGAACAAAAAGCCCCACCTTTTGAAGGATGAAGGTGTGCATAGAGCTCTGAACATAAGGGTCGCAATAACACTGAGCTTTACCACCTGAGCAATAGGTAAAATATAACACATATTACAGACTATCCCTGTTCACTTCAAGTCTGTCCATAAATTCACTTTAACCTACAATTAATTAAATGCACAACTAAGTCCATCACAGCGGCTTGCCTCCTTTGGTGGCTTTTCCATCGACCATAAAGACTTCTACCATGTCAGCTAGCAGCGATCTATTATTAGCGACCGACAGGATCTCCTTTTCTTTGAAAGCGCAGACACGCTTGACTCACTGATTGGACAGTGCAAGTCCCAAGCAAGCCTCGTTTGTTAGCTGGCACTTGCATCTCCAATAAATTCCCTTCATATTCATATTGGATAATATCAAATGAGTCCGTATATGTATTTATGTATTTATTTATGCACATGTCAGAAATCTATCTCGCAATCAAGTGTTGTGATCTTCCACGGTGATTGTACAGCACGTTTCTGTGTTTAACCACTGTCTTTCAATCTCTTCAAATGATTACGTCTTACTTCTACTAAAATATTCTCAAAAACCCAGTGCCATTCACACTTAAAACCAGCTTGCAAACATCCTGAACTCTTTTATAAATTACCTTCAACACCTACATATTGACATACATCTCTCTGCTTCACATAACATGGAATCCATTAGCATAAGCCAACTTACTAAACTGTCAGCATTGTTTCTCTTAGCACTTGTCCTCATGACTCTTTTGATTATGGACATCGTAAAATTAGAAGCACAACGAAAAAAGAAAGCAAGAAACAACCACTAACAATAGGAGCATACCAATATGAGTTACAATGCACATTCTTCAGTTACACGCAAGTTTGAAATTTATGCAAGCCAGTTTATGTATCATGCTCATGTCAGTTTTGAATCCCTGTATTTTTATTTCAAAAGTTAAATATGCCATCCATTAATACAAGAGAATGATTCTTTCACATTTGTACTATTTTGAAAATTGTTCAGAGTGCTCTTCTTTCATTCTTTATTTACAGATATCTTAATCATCGGAGTTATCAACACGAGTAGCAGCTACAGACCTTGACAACCAGGCTTCAACTTTTCTTGAGAGCTGGTAAAAAGTGATTTGGTTCCTTGCTCAAGGGACCTTGTATCTTAAGCTCGTGTCGCAGACTACAACTTACAACAGTCCCAGTCCGAGGTGCTTACCCTAGCTCAATTATTATTGAGAGCCTCGAACAAGAGGGGCTACAGTCTCAGTCTTTTCCAGCAGTACGGGTTGAGAACTATATTACATGTATACTCGGCTATGCTTGTACTACAAGTTGGCCATACAAGAACGAGCATACTATACTATTAGATTCTTTCACATTTGTGCTATTTTGAATATTGTTTAAGATTATTGTTCACGGTGCTCTTTTCCGTTCTTTGTTTACAGATATCCTAATCATCGGAGTATGGCAGAACACAGTTTAAATTGTTTATTGTACCAGAGACACTATACACAGCAGTTTCCTATAATTGTGTGTACAAATTTCCGTAATGTACTGTTGGAGAAGAACTAGAAATAAGCTTGAGAAGAATACATTCAAGAAATACTAAGCTCTAGTTCCTTGCTAAAGGGGCCTTGTATCTTAAGCTCGTGTCTCGGTGCAACCGCTAAGCACCGACTAGCTGTTGCCGTTAATTCCCCCCCACTGCTAGCTGCTGGCTCAAATGCCGCATCTACTGCTCCAGGAACCTACTGAAGCCCCTACTACTAACTACTGGTGGCTGCAATTGCTAAGCACGGACTAGCTGCCTTGCTGTAAAACTATCCATGTTGTCGTTAATGCCAGTGCAATCGTCTACTCTTCCACGAACCTACTTTTATGTATCATGCTCATGTCAGTTTTGAATCCCTGAATTCCATTTCAAACGTTAAATATGCCATCCATTAATACAAGAGAATGATTCTTTCACATTTGTACTATTTTGAATATTGTTCAGAGTGCTCTTCTTTCGTTCTTTGTTTACAGATATCTTGATCATCAGAGTTATCAACACGAGTAGCTGCTGCAGACCTTGACAACCCTGCTTTAAATTTTCTTGGGAGCTGGTAAAAAGTGATTTGGTTCCTTGCTCAAGGGGCCTTGTATCTTAAGCTTGTGTCGCAGACTACAGCTTACAATAGGCCCAGTCCCAGGTGCTTACCCCAGCTCAATTATTATTGAGAGCCTGGAGCGAGAGGGGCTACAGTCTCAGTCTTTTCCAGTAGTACGGGTTGACAACTATATTACATGTATACTCAACTGTGCTTGTACTACAAGCTGACCATACAAGAACGAGCATACTATACTATTAGATTCTTTCACATTTGTGTTGTTATGAATATTGTTCACGATTATTGTTCACGGTGCTATTTTTCGTTCTTTTTTTATAGATATCCGAATCATCGGAGTATGGCAGAACACAGTTTAAACTGTTTATTGTACCAGAGACACTATACACAGCAGTTTCCTATAATTGTGCGTACAGATTTCTATAATGTACTGCTTGAGAAGAATACATTCAAGAAATACTAAGCTCGAGTTCCTTGTTAAAGGGGCCTTGTATCTTAAGTGGCTCAAATGCCGTGTCTACTGTTCCAGGAACCTACTGAAGCCCCTACTGCTGTCTACTAGTGGCTGCAACCGCTAAGCACGGACTAGCTGCCTTGTTGTAAAACTACCCATGTTGTCATTTAATGCGAGGTTAATAGTCTAATGTTCCACGAACCTATTGGAGCCCCCACTGCTGGCTGCTAAATGCCATGTCTATTGTTCGAGGAACCTATTGAAGCCCCTACTACTCGCTACTGGTGGTTGTGCAATCGTCTACTGTTACACGAACCTACTGGAATCGTTGCTGGTGGGTGCAACAGCTAGGCAGGGACTAGCTGCCATGCAGCGTGTCTTGTTTATTTACGTTTTCAAGCGCTTGATATAAACTTGGAAAAGAAGAAAGACAATAATTAAAACGATGAAATTGACTATAAAAGGCCATAACATATACCTATAATAGAGTAAAGGCAGAGAGAATGAAAAGATTATGTTATGTGAGTCTCACACGCCACAAGAAAGCCTTCTATGTGATTGTATGAGATTAAGAAAAAATAGGAAGCTATTCTATGACTACCCCAAATTACTCATCAATAAGGGCAATGTTTGATATAAGCTGTAAATAACTATGCATCCATATTATTCAGAATTTGTTAAAATATCCCTATGTCTCTCACTTTTCGACTAGTCAAATTATAATCTCATTCAAAAATATAAATAACTAAGAATGAAGTTGCTATAAATAAAAAAAACATGGATTATGAGCAGGTGTCCAATTACAAGTTCAAATTTAATTCCTATGGTTTGTTGATGACTCAGCGCATCACATGAACAAATGTATGGACACATAATTGTCCCCGTTCTATCCCTTAGCTTGTTGGATATGAAGAAGATAAAATCACTTGCTTGAAGTTAATGTAGTTTAACTCTATTCTTCATGAAATATATTCACTGCAGGTTTGATCGAGCCAGCATGGTCATCCGTTGGCCTCTTTATCACGTTAAAAATGTGGATCGCAATATTAGAAATTTTTTACACTTGTTCATATCCTTAAGTCAACCTCTCTTCTTTAAGAACCATACAAAACTTCGATTCAGCTACAGATTGTCACATGAGCTACGAAAATTGTCGGTTTCTACCATCCTTTCACATTAGCTCAATTTTATGAAGAAAAATGTATAGAACCATAAAATTATTAGAATCATTAATTTTCTATACCTTTATAGCTCATATGGCCATGTTTATTCGTAATGTGAGAAGATGATGAAAAATAGGTTAATTACGAAAGGTTCTATGAGATATAAGTGGTGAAAATAAAGTAGTAGGTTGTCAAAAGGATGTTGATTCGTAATCTCAACATTTCCCCTCACCTAGGGTATTGCACGTCCTCATTTATGTTGGAAAAATTGCAAAATTTTGTAAGCTTCTCAATTTAAAGGATTATCTCAGATGCCTCTTAGAATATCCAAGGAGATTCTGGTACCATTTTCTTTAATTGCCTCAGTTTTGTCATCAACATTTTTTAATTGCCTTAGTTTTTTCATCAACATTTTTTCCATTAAAATTTTCATTTTAAGATGGAGTTCATTGTAATATTACTTGAGTCTAGAATTCTTATGACACCAATGGTACATTCTTTTGACATTTTATATTTTTTCTCCTTAAGAATATCATTTTCCCTTTTTCTATGCCTTTCTAGGATTTCTGGTTCATTTACTTCTTCTCTCAATACCCCTACAATGTCTTGTTCAATAGAAATATTGAAATGTAAATAGTCATGTCTAGGATCATGGGTATATCACTTTTTAAAGAATGTTTATGAATGGAAGAGGGCTCCCTTGCTTTTTCATTATATACTTTTCTCTCCAAGAAATCAATATTATCGTAAACTTGTGGGTGTAAGTTTTCAATGCCCGGGCTTCCCCTTTTAGGCATTGTTGGTGATGGTTCAAATTTTTCCACCTCTATAATTTCCAAACTTTTAGGTGAAACATGGTTATTTATCTTTTTCTTACTCCTTGTAATCCTTTTCTATTTATTTTTATCCTATGAATTCTTCATTTCCTTGGATTATTTTATTTTCTTCTTAGGTACATGTATAAAAATGACATTTTGTTTAATTTTCTTTGAAGTCCTCTTGTTTTCTCTAGTTGGATTTATCCTTGATTTTGAAACTATATTCCTCTAAATTTGACATTGATTTTTGAATTTTTATTCAATTGCTTTGCATGATTTTATTTTTTTGGCTATCACTTATCAACAAGTTCATATATTAGGGTTGCATTAGCTTTAAAAACATGTTCTACTTCTAGTATTTTTTAATCATCTAGCTTCGGGAGACTATTGTGTATTTTTGTGTGTATAATTTCTTGTCTCTTGAGCTAGGGTTAGGGTTTGAAATTGAAACCCTACCCCCTATTATTTTTCTTTATGTGCCATTGTTTTCTTCATCCGTTTATAATTGCTTGAAATGCTTTCTAACCAAACAACTTTCCTAGTTATCATTTCTTAGTTTTAATTATACTTCGACAAGAAGATTGAATAACCCAAAGTGATAAAGGGATCTACCTATGTTAGTAGAATTTAATTTAATATTGAATTCCATTTTCTTCAGATTACTAATCAAATAGTAATCCAAGTTTATTCGTTTTCACTTTAGGAAGTGCATCAAAATTCTAATATGATATAAATGATTGTGCCATACCTTCCTTGGTAAGTGATGCATTTTTGGAGGATGAAAAACAAATTTAGCCACTTTCTCTTAAAGATTGATACATGTATCCCCTATTTCAGAATTGTAATGTCCATGCTATAGCTTTTAATAAAAGTGGTCCATAAATCATATATGAGCTATTGACACTTAAACTAGTTTTCCCTTGTCCTTGGTAGTCATGTAGCTTCTGCTAGGAATGATCATCTCACCTTCAATCTAATATCCCCAATATCTACTTCAAATCCATCAAAGGGACTAACAAATTCCTTTGTCACCTTCACATCATGGATTTCACAATTTTCAAAATATTTTAGCCATCCAACTCTTTTCAATTATTTCCTTCACTTCGGGTAAGCCTCCAAAAAGTTTGCGCTTATAGGTTTGAAGTGAATGAAAATACCCATTATCAAGTGCTTAGAAGTTTGAGCTTCAGAATGCACCTTTAGTCAATTGGTATGGGTATGTTTGCGGTATGGTTGAGGCAATAGATATTAAAATGACTTTAGGAGTGATTGAACAGAATGAGAAAGGTTATGAACTATGATATGTACAGGAAGTCATGGTGTGGTGATAGGACTATTTAATCCACAATGACTGCATAATCCTTGAATAAAATATCAACACTCTTATAAGTGATGCAGAGATTTGTCAAGATTATATTGTTGAATGGATTCGAGACTATTATGACTAGAGGGATGGGAAACATGAAACAAACTTTTCCATCATTAAGTTATATGACGCTAATTAGAACAAGCCTCTTTATTGAGCTAGGTTAGAAAATAACAGATAAGTTTGATAAATCTAGGCTTATAGTTTAACTTTAATAAAATCAAACTAACATGTATCTCTCATATTATATCTCAAGATGTCCAAGTACTATTACCATTCAATATTTCTATTGTTTGGAAACTAGACCATGATTGCTACTTTAGTGAAACTCTCTAGCTACTAATTTGTTCTCTAGCTATGAAATTTAATCAAGTTGAGAATATTGAGCAATATGCTACAAATACTTTGCAAAATAGGTTGATTATGTTTCTAGCAATGATTATAATCTTTATTAAAGGAGAAATAAAGTCTTCAAATTAAGAATTTGGGATAAAAAAAATTACAAATATGAAAGGAGAAGAGGGGAAATATTAGTTACCAAGAATTTATTTTTCATCCAAGATTTATGTATAGTTGTGCCAACATGTTGGTTTTCATAACTATACCTTTATTTTTATTCTCGTTTTCCTCTTTATTTTTTAATTTTTTTAATAGAAAATAAATGAAGTGGCATATGGTGGTGAGGAGAATAATATCTTTTTTCCACCAACTTCAACTTTAATTTGTTCTAAATTTTGAATGAAATTTTCTTTTGTTAAGGGCTTATGCTATATTTTTAGTCTAAGCCAATTAACATGAAATGTGATACATTCTTCATCAATAGTCTTGATTATTAGTTATCCGTTATAAAAAAACAACTTCTATTTCATAAGGGACTAACCAATGTGTTTGGAATTTCCCTTGAAAATATTTAAATATTGAATCAAACAAAAAGGCCTAATCACCGAGTTTGAACTTCTTGAGCTTGGTAAAATTTTCATACCAGCTAATCCTTTACTGCGGAATGATATTTTTCGTCTAAATGGAATTTTGTTTGAGTTCATCTAAGTCATTAAGTTGTGAAATTATTTTATTTTGGGCTTCCAAGAGATGTAACTCCAAATTTTCTATTGTTCTTTGTGTCTCCACTTAAAACTGAATAGCAAGTAGAACTTTATTTCCATAAACAAGTTCATAAGGAGTGTGTCCAATGACATTTTTCTGTTTGGTCCTATATACCCCAAGTGCTTCCATAAGTCTGTCTCCCTATGCAAAGTATTAGTTAGTATGGATTCAAGAATTTTATTTATGGATTGGACTCATCCATTGGCATGTGGATGACGTGGAGTGATTTGTGATGTTTAATTTTGTATTTCTCCATGATCTTCTTAACACGTTTTCTTATGAATTATGCATGCTGATATATAATAATCTCTCTTGGGACACCAAAAAAAGTTAAAGTATCCTTAGAATTGAATGTTGCAACATAATTTTCTACTTGGAATCATATTAATTCAACCTATAAAGTCTAGAGCCAATTGTTTAAATGGCTCTATCGATACTTTAGGTTTTAGAGTCTTTTCATCGTCTTCAACAAGTTTTGTCATTTTCTAACAACAATCATATCTCTCAACATCTTATTTGACATCCTTAAAAAGGGAAAGCCAATAATATCTATAGGGAAGGAATGAGTATGCAATTCTCCTATCGATGAAATGTCCTTCACAAGGTTCACCATGGCATGATTTTATTATATTAGGTACTTCATGTTCTCATACACATCTTCTGACGATTAGATCTGCTCCTATTTAATACAATTCTCCTTCTATCCAAGAGTAAAGTGCACTTGATTTGATAACATTTTGTCTTTATTTGGCTAATAATTAAGGAGGAAAGTTCAATGTTTCCATGTACTTAGTGATATCTACAATCCAAGGAAATTTAGTAGAAATTGCAAAAATATGTCCATCAAAAAAATTATCTTCTACCTCAATTGTTGTATTAGTATTTTTCATCCTAGAAAGAAAGGTAGAACCAATGTTTTTCTTTCCATATATTTCCAATATATAAATGTTGAATTCTTGTAATTATAAAAGCCATCGAGTAATTCTACCATTAGCTATAGGTATATTTATAGATATCAAATGGTAGAATTCTCAATAAGAATAAATGTTTCATATCCATTGATATAATGCGTGAAGTTATTGATTGCATGGACTATCAATAAGAACTAATTTTTAGTGTTGTATAACTCAACTCAACATGAGTTAATTTTTTGGTTGTACAATAAATTTCATAAGGTGTTATATTTGTTTGTCCTAATACAATCCCTCAATTTGTATTTGCAGTATTAATACAAATATGGAATGGGAGGGGTCAATTTTTCCCTCTTAGGATATGTTCCGCAGAAATATTATATTTTAATGAATAAAAAAAAATTAACATGCAAAATCCAAAGGAAATTCACAATCTTTGGTGAGTAACTTAAAAAGTGGTGAAGAAAGTTTTGTGATTTTTTTTTATAAATCTTCTATAATAACATGTGAATCCAGTAAAACTTCTTATGTCCTTTTGACATTTTAGTACCAAAAAATTGGGAATGACTTCAACCATTATTGAGTCCACATTGAGACCTAAATTATGATGCTCAAAAACAATCCCTTCATTAAACCTCATAAATCATTTTTCATTACTCAAAGAAGGGGTAGTTTATTGACATCTAGTAAGGAATTTTTCTATCTTTTCTAAATATTGTTCAAAATAATTTCCATATATTGTAATATAGCCCATATATACCTCTACATAGTCATTGGTCATGTCCAAGAAAATACCTAGTAATTCTCTCTGAAATGTAGTAGAGGCATTACATAATCTAAAAGGAAGTACTCTATAAACATACGTTGCCTCAAGACATGTATATGTAGTCTTATGCTGATCTTTTAGTGCTATTTCAACTTGATTATAACTAGTGAAGCCATCATGAAAAAGAATACATTTTCCATGCTAATGTGTCTAAGACTGAATTAGTAAAATGTAATGGGAAATGACCTTTAAAATATCTTTGTTCAATTATCTATAATATATATAAACTGATGCCTTCCAATTTTTCTCTGGCACAATAATTGATGGCTAAACCCATTCACTACTGAAAATTGGATAAATAATGCTTACATTGAGTAATTTTTGTAATTCCTACTTCACTATTTCGCTCAAATTAGGGTTCATCCTTATTTATATCAAATTAGGATTCATCCTTCTTTGAGGTTGTCTCATGGGACTCAAATTTACATCTATGTATATAAGATTCATGAAAGTATTAGAATTTATTCCTTTCATATCTATGTATTCCCATACAAAAGAAGAGGAATGTTTTTGTAGCATTTTTATTAGTTTATGTTTTTGACAATCTTCTAGGTTATTGTTTGTTATGTAACTAGCTTACAAAATGGAAGAAAAGATAAATCAACGACTTCAAAAATCAGCCTCTTAGAGGGGGCAACCTTTACATTACACAAATGAATAATTCTTCGATGATACAAATGACTAAACCTCCTTTCTATATATAGCAGTCTAAGGGGTCGCAAGATAATCAAAGACAACATAACAATAATAATATAAGGGCACAACAATAACAATAATGGGCTTCTGAGGGGCACATTAACAACAATATGGGGACAATAGGGGTATAATAGTAATAATAAGGGCTACAATGAGAACAATAATGGGGGAATCACTATTATAATAGGGACCTAACATGCCCCTCTCATTCCAAAAAGTGTTGTCGTCAACACTTGAGTGGTTCTGGATTCTTCTGTATAAAATTCTCATCCTTCCATGTGGAATCTTCAGCGGGTAAATTCTTCCACTTGATGAGATACTCCGAAATTAATTGATTTCTTAGTTGTCGAGTTCTTGTTTCAGTCACGGATTCAAGTTCCAATATCATTTTTCCTTCCTCATCAAGCTCTGGCAATATTGTTTGAACTTGGAGCTTGTCACCTATAACCTGATTCAAACATGAAACATGGAAAACTTGGTGTAGTGAGGAAGCTACAAGAAGCTCCAATTTGTATGCCATAGTATCAATCTGTTGCAATAGCTTGTATGGACCATAATACTTTGGTTGCAATTTATTATCCTTCTTAGCTCGCTTGAGGGACATTTGTTTATATAGTTGTAGCCATAACAATACCAAGTTACCTTCATCAAAACTTCTTTCGTTGTGATGTTTATCTACCTATTGTTTCATTCTATTCTGTGCCAAAGTGAGGTTATCCTTTAAGAGTTGGAGAACTTGTTCTTAATTCTCGATGTGATATTCTTCTGCTTGAACCTTAGAATTTTATCTTAAATATGATGTGATGGATGGTGGATGATATCCATAAAGTACCATAAATGGGGTCATTTTTTCTACAGTATGGAAGGAAGTATTATACCACCATTCATCTAGAGGAAACCATGTGACCCATTATGTCTGTTTATCAAAGAAAAAGAAACAAGGATATTCTTCCAAGCATTTTTTTACTATCTCAGTTTTCCCATCATAATGAGGATGATAGGATGAGCTATGATCGAACTAAGTACTGAGATAAGAAAATGGGATCTTTGTCACATACAATAATCTTTGGGTTTCCATGTAGCTTTTGAATTGTTTCCATAAATGCAACAGAAAATGTATTGGCTTTAAATGGATGAGAAAATGCACAAAATTGTGCATACTTGGTAATTTTGTCAACTACCACTATGATGAAACTCTTTCCTTCGGACTTGGGTTTACCTTTCATAAAATCCATTGAAACCTCCTCCCAACATTGGCTTCGAATGGATAAAGGTTGTAATAGACATGGGGTCTTAATCGTTTAAACTTTATTTTGTTGGGAAACCAAAAAATTCGCCACAAACTTTTGAATATCCAATTTTAGGCCATCCCGTAAAAGTTCCTTCTTAACCCTGTGGTAAGTTTTTAAAAGTTTTGAGTGCCCTCCTAAGGGAAAAGTGTGTAATTACATGAGAGTGTTTTGTTTGAGATGGGAATTCTTACATAGGTATAAGTGATCTTTGTACCATAACAACTCATTTTTCCAACTAAATGCATTAGATGTACTGGATCTTGTTGTAAGTTTTGAATGAGTACCCACATTTCTTCATCATTTTTCCATTCATCCATTGGTTTCTTTATCCCATCTGGTTGGATAATAGAAATGGCACAAAGCAGTGCTTCCACATCTTCATCATTTCTTTAGAGTGCATCTCCCACAACATTTTTCTTCCCATTTTTGTAGATGATTTAAAAGTCAAAACTGAACATCTTTATGACCCATTTTTGCTACTCTTCTAAAGATAATCTTTGTTCTATAAATTATTTAAGACTATCATGATCCATTTTTAACTTGAAGTGTCTTCCCATTAGGTGGGGTCTCCATTTCTTAAGTGCATGTTGTATAGCTAACATTTCCTTCTCACAAATAGCTTTGTGTAAATACTTTCCTTTGATTGGATGATTTTCGAAAGCAATGGGTCTCTATTCTTGCATTAAAACAACACCAATCCCATTTCCTAAGGCAACACATTCCACAATAAAGGTTTTTGTGAAGTCCAACATATCTAAGGCCTGTGCTTGGCACATTGCCTCTTTAAGATGTTCAAAGGAATTTTTTGCTTCTCGAGTCCATGAGAATTCATCTTTCTTCAATAATGTTGTTAGAGGCACTGATATTCTCCCATATTTCTTAACAAACTTGCAATAATACCCTGTCAACCCGAGCAATCCTCGCAAATGATTTATGGATGTTGGGATTTTCAATTCCTTAATGGCTTTAATTTTTCTAGGGTCTACCTTAACACCTTCAAGAGATACAATATGACCCAGCTATTCCACCTCTTGTACTCCAAAGAAAAATTTGGAGCTTTTTGCATAGAATTGTTTCTCCTACAATAGTTTCAATAGCATGTCAACATGTTGAACATGATCTTTCCAAGACTTTCTATATATTAGTATATCATCAAAAAATACTAAGAAAAAATTTGTAAGGAGGGGTTTCTAAATGGAATTCATCAAACCTTAAAATGTAGAAGGTGCATTCGTAAGGCCAAAAGGCATGACCAAAATTCATAATGACCCTCATGACTTCTAAATGTTGATTTTAAAATGTCTTTAGTCCTCATTCTCATTTGATGATATCTAGAACAAAGATCCAACTAGGTGAAGTAAATTTATCCATGCAATTCATAAAATAATTCATCAATAGTAGGAATGGGAAAATTATCTTTAATAATGAGCTTGTTGAGCTCCCTATAAGCTGGACACATGTGCCATGATCCATATTTATTATGCACCAATACTATGGGAGAAAAGAAGGAGCCTTGACTAGGTTGAATTATACCAGCCTCTAGCATTTCTACAACCATACATTCAATTTCAGATTTTTGGGCATAGGGAAATCTGTCAGGCCTGATGTTTGGAGGAACAATTCCTGGAATCAAATGAATAACATGATCGTGATCACGAATAGGTGGGAGGCCTTTGGGAGTCTCAAATACCTTGGAAAGATTGTCCAATGCTTCTTGGAGATCTAGAGAAATAGATTATTTTGATGTGGGAACCTCTAGCGAACATAATTGTGTAATTATGACTCATTGTTCTTTCTTTAGAAGCTTTTTCATTCCATTAGAGTTGATTATCTTTCCCGGTTTCCCTGCGATACTCCTTAATTCAACTTCCTTTCCATCCAAACAAAATTTCATGAAATTAAAATCTATTGTACCCAAGGATTGTAGCCATTGGACTCCTAATACAACATCAACACCACCAATTGGAATGGAAAGAATTGGCCTATTAAATAGTAATTCTCCCATGGATAGCTTGATATTATGGCACTTTCGAGAACAATTTATGGTTCCTCCTTTTGCATCCATCACTCAACACTCTAGTGTTGGATATAGGAAGCAGTTCAATCCTTGGATATCTTATAATGAATAAAATTATGGGTATTACCCAAATCAATCAAAACTATTACCTTTTTCTTCTTGATATGGCCTTTTATATTAATAGTTTGAGGAGTGGTAATTTGAGCCAATGCATTACAAGGTATGACAAGATTCATTTCATCTTTCTTTATGGTTTGTTCCTGGTGTATATCTTATTCTTTTAAAATTTCATGTTCCTTTTCTTCTTCCTCTTCACAATCTATGTAAAATAATCTCTCCTTTTCACACTTATGACCTTTTCATTATTTTCTATCACAACTGTAACAAAGTCATTTTTCTAGTTTTTCTTCCAATTGTTGTGGTGTCAACCTTGTAGTTTGTGGAAGGCTAGGGGAAACAGCAATTCCATATTTATAGTTGTGAGTGCTTGGCTTCCCTTTTGCCATAATTTTTCTTTCCTTTTTTCATTCCAACCTAAATGCCTTCTCCAATGAATCAAGTTGTCAAAGTCGAACATCATATTGGATGATGTCCTCTAAAGTCCCTATGAACACATCAATCCTATGCTCCTCTGGAATATATTTTACCCTTTTATTCAATTTTTGGAAGTCCTCAATGTGCTCCATCATTGAACCCTTTTGTTTGAGATTTATCAATTGGCTAAAAAAACGTGTTGCTTTTTGTATCCTCATAATGTGCTATCATTTCTTTCGTAAAAGTTTCCCAAGTGACAATTTGTTTAGGAGAGAAAATCCATCGATGCTATACAAACTTATTTGGTTCCAAATATAAAGTTGCAGTGCATATATTTTGTGTGTTTTTCACATTGTGGAGATCGAAATATTGCTCCATCTATAGTATTCATGTTACGAGATCCTTGCCATCAAAATTCCTCATATCGATCTTTGGAACATGTTGCGTCTTCAATCCACCATTAGAGTCTATGAAATCATGATTAAAATTTCTTTTGTTCTCCTCATGAGTTTCTTTTACTACCCTTTCCCCATTAGTAAGAATTTCTTGTAGACAAATTGTCAAATATGTCTTCAAATCTTCCATTTTACCTTCCATATTAGCTTCCACATCATTCATCTCAACTTCCATGCCTTTCTTTAAACCATTCATCTTAGCTTCCACATCATTCATCTTAGCTTCCATGCATTTCTTTAAATCATCCATCTTACCTTCCATGCCATGCATCTGAGCTTACATGCCCTTCTTTAAACCATCCATCTTAGCTTCAACTACTTTTTGTGAGAGTGAATTCTTTTGCACTTGATCTCATAATTTTGATATATCTTGTTTCATTTCTTCCTCTTCTTCATTAGTCATGATGAATATTTTAGGTTTTTTACTAGGTGTTTCCATTTTCTTTCTTCGAGGTATAAATTAATGATAATTATGAATCACTATGCCCTTTGAATTCCTTCAAACTAATTTTTCAAACCAAACTTATGAAAAAAAAATTAAAAACTACACACCTTTTTTCACTTTGTAGGAGCTCGATATTGAATCTAATGGATCTCTGAAATTTCGGATCTCTAAGGTTTGAAATTGTGAATTGTGGTATCCCTCTAAGTCCCCTTTCTAACACCACTAGTCTGATTGAAATTGTATTTTCTATGAAAGAGTTATGCTCAGTCTCCCAAGATGACCTTATTATACACTTTCTGAGTAGAGTGAACTGGTACGAAGTGCCAAGTGTCACTGTTTTAACCTTTGGACCTAAAAATGATGCAAAGAAAACTAAAATCCATCCTCCTTCAATAATGTCTGACTAAATTTTAATCTGATACTTAGAGAGAAAGTTATGATGATTTTCCCAAGATCACTTGTTTGGGATATAATTTGGGAGCCTACAAAAACCCTAACTTTCTTAGATCATATATCTGAAAATGTAGTGATACAAGATCTTAGATTGGGACCTAAGGATCATCAAGATATTGACTCTAATGGTTCATTTTAGCTTCTAAAACATTGTAAAAAATAATTTATAGAAAAATTTCCATGATAACATGTTTAGAGAAGCGAAACCCTAGAATATGAACATCTCATACCAAATGTTATGTAACCAGTTCACAAAATAGAAGAAGACATAGATCAACGACTTCAAAATCAGCCTCTTCGAGGGGGAAACCTCCTTTACATTACACAAATGAATAATTCTTGGATGCTACAAATTACTAAACCTCCTTTCCATCTATAGGAGTCTAAGTGGTCACAATATAATCAAAGCTCACATAACAATAATAATATAAGAGCACAACAATAAAATATGGGGATAATAGGAGAATATTAATAACAATCAAGGCTACAATGACAATAGTAATGGGGGAATCATTAGTATTATAGGGACCTAACATTATTTTAACATTTGAAGTTTTTCTTGGACAAATTTCTAGAGGGGTACAACCAAATTTATCCATATCATTTAATGATAACATCAATTAATGTGATGAAAAACATGCAATCTGACATTTTTCTTGAAAACCATTTTCTAACATATGCACACAATAATTTTTCTTAACATTTTGAGAAAATTCATTACTATTCATAAGATTTATTAGTTCTCTTCCTTGTCATTTTTTTTAATACTCATTGATTGTGAGATATTTAAGATATGTTGTAAATCTTCATATTTTTCTTCATCATCATCAATTCATTCTTCATTTTCCAATTTAGTTATTGCTCTTGCTCGTGGATATAATATAATACTTCTCATTGAATTGTATTTATAAATTATCATGTCACTAGATCTATAGATAATAAATGCATCAACCGTGCCTAACCAAGGCCTTTCTAATATCAATGGATGACCACCTAGATTAGTTTCTGTTGTTAATACCGTAAAATAAACTAGATATTCCCATGAATATAAAGATACAAGTATGTCATCTAATATACCCTTGGTTTTGTAGTAGACATGTCTACTAATTGCAATATAATGGGGTATGTTGAAGATTAAATAATTATAGTTCATTCATAGTGCTTTTTGTCATAACATTTATTGTTGCACCTAAAGAAATTATTGTGTTTGGTATTGCAACATTATTAACGTATATTTTCACAATAGGACTCCCTCGATCATGACATTTTTCTACAATGATTATTTCTCTCATGTTTACAACTATTTTTCTAGCGAGCTGAGCTTTTTGAAATTCTTTTCCTTTTTTCCTTGTATTTTTAATAGACAGCTCCTTTATTTTCTTTGCATAAATCAAAATACTCCTTATTGTTTGAAGTAAAGAACTTAACAAATCTAGCTTATCATAATTTCAAAAAACTAATTGTTTCTCCATACTCTTATCTATTTGTAATCTCTTCGGAAAAGTAGGGTTTTTAAAGTTGATATAAAGGGTTTTTTTGAAAAAGGAATATGAAGAGTTAGTTTTAATTTTTTGTCATCTATTTCATTAGGAATTTCTTCCTTCATGGGATTCTTTTCATTTTTAGGAATCTCTTCCTCTTTATGTTCTTTAATGATAATATGGGGATTAGTTTTTGGTAAAACACTCATTGATCTAAGATGTATATCCTTTAGGTCAAGGGGAGTTATCATGTATGTTTGGAAATTTTGTACTTCATCACTATAAGTGGGTTGGGGTATTTATTATTGGCCTTTGGAAGTAGTTATGTAGGTAGTTGAGGGGATCCTTGAAGTTGTTGGCTATGTGGTAATGGAAGATGTTGAGTAGAAGTCAATTGCGGGTGTAACTAAGGTTGTGGTGGTGGTGGATGGTATGGTTGTTGATGTTGGAATTAAGGGTGCTGAGGATATTGAGGAGAAGATGGGTAATATTTTGGATTCCTTCGATAAAATCATTATAAATCCTACTGACAAGATGGATTTTGTGGTTAGGGTTCTTAGGGTTGTCAAGTCATTAGAGTATTCCAACTATTTTGAGATTCTTATGCACAAGCTTCAAAATATGGATTAAGATCTTGCATCATACATAGTTGCTGAGGTTGCTAAGGTCTCTTTGGAGCTACAAGGTAGAGTTATTCAAGTGTTTGATTTGCTCCATTATCTTCTTGGTAAACTGCTTTCAACCTTAGTTATTATGGGAATTATTTTGTAGCATATAATTATGCACAAATGACACAATTTTTTTGGTTATAAAGTGGACATTCTCTTAAATAATGTTTTTTCCTACACTTAGGACTAAACATAGATAAAGAACAATTTTCAACTTTTTTTCTTATCTTTCATTCTGAACATATCTATTTGTTCACTCAGATTACAAATAATGTTTTTTTGAAGATTATATAGTAAATTTCCAAGTTTGTTTCGAATTATTGATCATGATGTTGATTTAATTACTCTTTCTATGGTTGGATTCTAGGACTCCTGCCCTACTTTTCTCTTCCTCCTAATATGCTTTTATACAATTCATATATTTCTTCAAATGAAAGTTGGGATACACCCCTTTACCCATTAGATTAAGGATATAAATTCCCTCATCCATTATTTCTCTAAGAAAGAGGATTTTTAGTGTATAAAATCCTAAATGATGTAACTTTCACCTCTTAACATTATACACAAATATTTCTACAAGATCGTGAAGTCTCTCATATTATTTTTTTCTCATTTTAAAGATTTCCTCTTTAATATCATGTTGTATGCAGTGGTCTAAAAATAGTCTTCTCATATTATCCCATGAACTTAGAGACATAGTACCTAGTCCCATGAACTATTTGAGAGCTCCATCTTTCAATATATCCAAAAATAATTTTGTATTTTCACGATCAAGTAAGTAACCATAAGATATATAAAATACTTCAAATTAAAACATAAAGTTTTATGGTTCTTCTAATCTCATACAATGGATGTTTAGAAGTACAAATAGGGAAATTTTCTTCATATTAACAGTCATATCAATATCCTGGATGGGAAATCCATAGGGATATATTTATTGTAACCATCACCATATCCATATTCACCTCTTAATCTCTCCACTACCACCTATTCCACCTATAAGAGGTCTTCATCCCCATATTCCACCTCCAAGTGGTGGTATTTCACCTCATCCTCCTACTATTAATGTTTCATGTTCATTGGGAGGAGGGAACATTCCTCTTTCACCTTTTTCCATTGAATCCTTAGAACTAAGGTAATAAGGTTCTTCAATTGGATTCACGTCTTCTAGCTCCTCTATAAATGGTCCTCTGAAGCAAGTTCCTTCTTCTTCTTCTTACCCGTCAACAGGTACTTCACATTCTTGTTCAACAAGTTTCTCCCCCATTGAGGAAATAAAAATAACAACTCCAACTGAGGATGTTGGGTGATTTTGGGTCATCTACAACTACCTTTGTTGAAGAATTTGGTTCTTTTGTACTCCCAATTTCATATTTTAGAACATAAAAAAGCCTCCTTCTACTTCAAAAATTAGGAATTCATCACGTGAATGGTGATGTGTTTCTTACTCCACCGTGTGACCTAGTGGGGGTGGAAGGTGATTGTGGAATTGAAATTTGTCCTCTAACGAATATACACCTAAAGTATTTTTCCCTTTACATGCATTCCAAAATGAATAGAATTATGTAGCTAAATGATACACAATTCAACAACTTATGGTTACGAGATGGAACTACATAATGTGATCCATAGGGTTTTACCTCTCGTCTCACCCTTCTTCCTACCAAAGGTTATAGAAATTAAAAGACATTCTAAATTTAAGGCTAAATACTATGTCTAACTCCCCAAAAACGTTTCCAAAAATGTTATTTAATTTAAATGTGCTTTAAATTACATTATATTACATTATCAATACAGATAAGTAAACTTGTGAAGTACACTACATAGTATCTGCTAAGAAATTTTACTTTCAATCATGGTATTGTAAGAAAAGTTATATTCTATGAATGAAAAGAAACAAAAGATTAACTTATGAATGGAGATAAATGGTATTATGTGAAATCATATGAAATGAAATATTTATCTTGGAAAATGAATGGCAATTATAATGTATGAAATTGATTAAGAGCGCACAAAATTTTATCTATGAAAGTGTGAAATTCTATTCTAAGAAGCATATAAATATGAGCTATGAAAACAAAAAAAGTATGCTAGAAAAGAATTGAAATCTTCTTCTATGAAAGAAGGAAATTCTATGCTATGAAAGCATGAAAATCTATTATATGAAAGAAAGAAAGTATATTATATGAAATAAAAGAGATCTATACTGTGAAAATAGAGGATTTATTATAGGAAAGCATCGACAAATAAATTGTAAAAGAAAGGATACTTATTTCTAAGAAAGAAAGAAAGGCAATCTTATTTATTGAAAGCATCGAAATACTACTTTTTTAAATGAGAAATTCTATCTTACGAAAAGAATTCAGGAATGAGATAATTAAACAACTATTAAGATTAAATATGTGATCAACGTAAAAATTATTCCATATTACAGTTAAGGCTTCCGTGATGTGAATAATTTTATTTGAGTATTTCAAGATCAACCACACCAAGTTTTTCAAGTCACGTTTTGACCCAACTAGTGTGACTCATTATTAGGATAGATAGATGAGAAATTTGATCAGGAATCACAATATAAATAGGAGAGAGGTATATAAGAACATGTGACATACCTAAATTTCATGCCCCAAATTTGTTTCTTAATGCTATATTTATTCAATAATGTAACAATTTTTTTTATCTCTTTAGATAATTTACTAATATCTACCCTTCTTTTTTCCTTCTCATAGAGTTAAGATTTTCTTTTTGCTATGCCTTAATAAGAATAGTGTATTTGTTACGTCCCTATAATACTATTGAATTCCCTCATTGTTATTTTCAGGGTAACCCCCTAATACTTATTGTTTTGCCCATGTAGTCCCCATATTTTTATTATTGTGCCCCATAGAAGTATGCTATTGTTTTTTTTTCTCAGTAGATCTATTCTATTCTATTATATACAGGAAAAAATTACATTCACAGAGTCAGTTTTCCCAAGGCCAACTGTGGCTCTTTGGACCAGGATTTCTCAGTACAAAACCAGCTGTCACAGGGGTAGCGTGACTAGACAGAACTACCCACACAGGGGCATTGTAAAACAACCGTGAATCCAGACCAAGCAAAATCATCCCACGCAGAGGCACCAGAGCAAAAAAGTACATCCCACGCAGGGGCATCAAAAGACTTTCAGCGAATTCCCTTACTGGCCATACAAACTTAGCAAGAGCAAACATAGACACAGACAGAAACCATAAAAGACATGAGACATAGACATAAACCAAAACAGGACCTGAGCAGTTATGGTGGAAGATAGATTGAACCAGTGGAAGGCTATTCCTCCGGCTTCTCCTCGAACACCCTGCACCATCCATACTTCTCTCGTTCTTCTGTCGTGGGGAAGGAGTCCCAATCTTCGGCAATGTTCTCCTTGGAAGTCGTCGCCTTCTGGGCCTGAGGGCGATTAGGAGCTTGCTCGGGCATCCCCACTGGTTTCTTCTCATCGTCTTCCGAGCTTCCACCTGGGAGCTTCTCCAAACTGCGCGGACCTCCTTCACCGTCCTCAGATTCCTCGAGGAATAGAACCAAAACATGTGCATTAATGCGGGGTTTATCCATCGAGCAGCCGAAGGTGAAGATGGCGGTGCCGAATGCAAGTGAAGGAACCGGATCAACAGTTGGGCTGCTCGTGTCCATGAATTGGCTTGCCTTGAGGGGATTGGCCTTAGCCCTTCCATGACAGTGACAGCAGCAACAATGAAGAAGGGGCTTTCTGACTGCAGGACGAGAATACCCTCCCCAAGTTCGAGAAGAACCTCGACGACTGAGCAATCCTTGTCAGTGTCTGACCATCTTTGCTGGAGCACCGGGGGCTTGGAGTAATGCTGAGACAAAGGACCTTCCCAGCTCGAAACAGCACCCAGCAGAATTGAAGTGGCGCCCCACAGACTTGGGACGATACCCAACAGACCAGAGACAGCCCCCAACGACTTGGAAGCAGGCTTTAACAGCAAGAGCTGTAGCCTGGATGACAATACTGTATGCAGGAACCTGAACTTCATGACCCAAGCACAGAGCGTGAACCAGCTCCAATCCATCTCCCTTATTAAGAAATCCAACATTCCTCGAGACCTGTTCTCCATAACTGCGATTTGCAGTCGCACCAATTAACTGAACACTGCATTGAATAACCTTCGCTTTCATATGTGCACTTATTCCTCGACGGAGAGAAACGAATTGAATGCTAAGCTTATGCTCGAGGCAGCACATGGCTGGCATGTGGCTCCTCACTGTCATCCGTCCTTTCACCCGCATCCGGGGAGAAGTATGCTATTGTTATTATTGTGCTCTTACATTATTATTGTTATGTAACCTCTCATTATATTGTGGCACCTTAGACTCCTATATATGAAACGAAGGTTTTTTTCATTTGAATTGCCTAAGAATTGTTTATTTGTGTAATGTAAAGGAGGTTTCCCCCTTTAAGAGGATATTTTTAAGTCATTTATCTATCTGTTTGTGAGTTGGATGCATAACATTTGGTATCAGAGCTTTGGATTCTAGGGTTTCACTTCTTCAAAGAGGTCATCTTAGGAATTTTCGCTATAATGTTTTTATACGACACCATAGAAGCTGAAATTTTTACCACCTGGAGCCGAAATCTCAAAGAACTTCATGAAAAAGATTCAGATCTCTATTCTCTATATTTTCAGAGAGATGACCACGAGAAGTTAGGATTTTTGTGGGCTCCAAAATTCTGTCTCAAACAGGTCACCTAGGGAAAATCATTATACCTTTCATTTCAGGCATGAGAATTGAATTATATCAAGAGTGGCTGAAAGTGCATGAAACTTTGTTTGTAATCTAGACATTTTAGGGTTGAGGGTTGAAATAATGACACATGGCATCCCATACAACTTCATTCTACTGAACCAGTCCATAATTGGGACATCATTGGAGATTTGGCATAACTCTTTCTTGAAGAATCTGATCTCAATCAGAATTGTGGGGTTTGAAAGAGGACTCAGAGGAATACCACGGAAAGAAATTGCAAAACTTGGAGATTCAAAATTACATTGTACAATCATTTCAATATTGAGCTTCTGAAAGCAAGAAAAAGGTGTGTACTTTTTTAAAAAGATGCATAAATTTATTTTAAAAATTAGTTTTAAGTGATTCAAAGGGAATAATGAAGCATAGATATCATTGTTTGATTTCAAAATTTGTCGAAGAAAGAGAATGAAAACACCTACTGACAACCCAAAAATATCTACTATGACAGATGAACATGAGGAATAAATGGAAGATGATACATCAAAATTACCAGGCCAAGTGCAACAAATTTGACTCTCACGAAGAGTAACCAAATATGAAATGGAAGCTAAGATGGATGGTTTGCAAAATATTTAAAATTAGACATGGAAAGTGTTGTACCTTGGGGGAAAATCTCTGCTTGAGTAGGGATTAGTGCCTAAGACATTTACTGAAAATTGAAAATTGATTGATTTGTTGTCCCATCATCTTGTAAAACCCCATAATATTTATTTTAAATCCTTTAGTATTCAATATATGAACAATGCTTCTCAAGTGTCCTTCAAATGTTGAATACAACTGAATAGGAAATGGTAAGAAGTGTTGGTGAACTTTTTCGTATAAATTTTTTTTTTATACAAAATAATTTATCTTCGACTTAGAAGAAAGTGTAATCAGCGTGAAATGGAATTTGAAAAGAAGAGCATTTTTTAAGGATATTTAACCTTAGATTTAGAGAAACTTAAAACCATAGAACTACAAAATTAAGGCCCGACTGCTTCAATTATTTTCAATGAAGAAATAACATATAAGAAGTAATAGAGAAGAGAAACCATACCCAACAATTTCTGAAATCATTGCAAAAAGATTTATTCAATATTATATGAAGCTCCAATGTACAAAATTATAGTCTCTCATGAGGCACCACAATTCTAGAACGTTCATTCATCTTCTTCGAGTTATTTTATACAAAAATTTCAAAAGGACAATTATGGGAACTTTCAAATTCCTAAACGACCTTACATTCGATCATTACATTAAAACATAAAAATTACATGACTTCATAAAATGAAAACTATTAAAAAATAAAGCATTTCATCATTGAATATTTTTTTATTTCCGAGAAATAGAAGGTTCTGCTTCTACATTGCTTTGCTGTGGAAACATCCATTCTTTTCCTTTCCTCGAAATCACTACATTTGCACTTGGGAAATTATAAAATTTACATATAGCTTCCTAAAATTTGTAGCCCCATTATATGTTTCCATTTCAATGAAAAGAGTTTTCATCATCGAGAGGAGTTGAAAATATTTATGCAAATAGTTAACAATGGTAGCTCCTTTCAACATTGCATTCTTTTCATATCTAGGGCTAATTTTTCTCTTAGCCTCCACTAGTAATGCTTCATATAATTCCCAGGATAACAAATTTCCATGTTTATCCCAACAAGATGGTAAACCAACTCTGCTTCTTTTCTCGAAAATGATATCAAACGTTATCACTACTTCTTTGACTTTAGTAAGAATTTTTTCTACTTATTTCCTATATGAATTATTTACTATCATATTATTGATTTCCATTATATGTTTAGCTCTCTCCTCTACCCCACATTCCTTTAACTCCTATGTAGACCTATAATTCATGAAATCAATCATCTTCTTAGGAAAATGGGCTTTTAATTGTAATTCTTTTTTGTTAGCCATAATGATTTCTTCTAAGTCTCTAACAATAATATTTTATTCTTCAATGACAGCCAAAAATTCCCACATTTTCTTCATTGTATTAATTATATCATTCCACAATATTTCCCTTTCCTATATAGGGGACATGTTTCCTTTCACCTTTTCTTTTAACCCCTTCATTTACTAGTGAGCAATTTGATAATATTTCTTGTATTTCTCTGTAGTTTCCTTGGATATTAATAATTTCTGCTTAGTGGCCGTAGAAACTTTCATGGATGTCTCAAAATTTGTTTTTTTTATTCAGTTCAGTTTCAACAATTTGTAACTGAATCATAACCTGATTTAACTTAGTAGTGGGGTCCTCTGAGTCTATTGCTACCAAAATTGTATAGAAATGTGAATCAATATTTTTCTGTAAAACAAGATTCATTTCCTTCAATTTTGTTACCTCTTCATTTCTTTGCAAAATCTCTTGAATCAATGTTTATTTTTCCTTTTCAAATTCTTCCACCCTTATAGCCATTCGATGTTCTACAGAAGGAAGCCTCAGTTTCTTCCTGAACACTTGAATCTCTATTTTAGCACCGTGTAAGAGTTTTTGGAATGTAGTTCTGTCTTCTGGTTCACTCCAATTTTAACAATTAATTTTTTCGATTCTTCATTCTGGGTATTTAGAGCTCTAGAATTAGCTTTCTCTATCGTCAAATGATCTACTACTATTTCTAGCATACCTTCAGCCCTAGTAGAAGCTAAGAAAGATTGGTTCAAATCATTAAATATCAATTGACTAGTCTACATATAAAGATTGATCTTATCCGGAAGAGGAATTTTCTTTCCATCTACTATTAGATTAATAGTCTTAAAACCTGTTGAAGATGAGACAAACATTGCTAATGGATGAGAAAAAGAAATTTTCAACTCACTTATTTCTAAATCCATGGATGACAATAACATTGTTTGATATTTAGAAGAAATTTGAGGCTCTCATTGAGACTCCATATTCTCTCTAATATTCTTGTTTCTTTCCTGAACCTGCAAAACCGTTTGTTTAATTATAGACAGATAACTTTGAGAAGCTTCTTTTGGAATAGGAGAAGAAGGTGTACAAAGTGTCTCCCCTAGTTGCAATTGAAAACTAGGAAGTGATGATGAACTGGCTTCATCAGACATATTTTCTCTTCCTACCACTCTATCCATTTCTTCATCTAAATCAATCACCTATGCTCTACCTCTCTTCAAATTGTTTTTAGTAGGGGGAGGGGTTTCAATCTCTATGCCCCGTGACGAAACAAATTGTCCCTCTTTAGCAAAATTTTCAATTTTTTGTCTAGACTCATGTATAAAAGGGGCATAACCATTCTCCACTCTTCTGTTTGAAATTATATGACATGGGTCATAGGCCCAATTTTCTCCCAGCAATAAATTCATCCCCTCAAACATTTTGTGTACTTCTTCTGCTTCTTGTCTAGTATTTCCAATGAAAGTTCCAATAGTTCTAGGAAATCTAAAAATATGTCCTTTCTTTGCAAGAAAAAAATGTATTTGATCTACATTTAAACTTTTCCTTATGAATTCTAGAGAAAACATCCTCATAGGAACAAAAGCTGGCAACCTGTAGGGCACAATCGTAGCTCCATACAATCTGATTTCCACATGATCTTGAAAAGAGAACCAATCTCCAACCTTTGCATATTTGCTTAATTGAAGAAAATATTCAGCTTCTCGTAACATGCATGGTGCAGGTGAACTATTTATAATTGAATACACTACTGAGAGAAAAAGAGGAAGTAAAATTAAATAGGCCTTCATTTTTAGGATCACTCCTTATTGGATCAGTCTAGAATACTATTGATTGCTTATCTTTGTGAGGATCCATAACTTTCAACCCCAAATGCATAAAAATTTCAACATGAGTGTACAGGAATTGATACGTTATTGGGGGGGGGAAATTGAAGCAACTAGTAAGTGAAAGATTCATTAACTGAACATTAATCTTTGCTTCCCAAAAAGCAGGTATATCTAAAACAACCTTAGGTTTCATCATCACACTATAAATCCCGAAAATTACTTTATGAATCACTACAATGTCTTATTTTCCCAAAATTCTGGCTAAAATCTGAAGCAAATGTCTAACATCTTCAGCAAAAGCATCTAAAGTAAACTGAGTCAAGTCCAAAGAAAACTACTTTTCATCATGCATAAGGTAAAAGATGGCTTGAGCATACTCTAGCCTAGATAAACCTTGAAAATAGGCAGATAAGGACTCTTCAGAGTAAGAAAAATATGTATTCGCAGAAGGATAACACAATTCTTGTTGAATTAGAAGTGAAGATACTTGAAAAATATTTTGTCCTAATCTATTCACTATGAAGCATTTCTGAGGATACATTGCTGAGACTAGCCAATGGATAAACTATAGAAAAAGATAGTTCTTAGGAACAAATGCTCACAAAACACCTCAACTTATTACTGCAGTATAAATGGGAGAATTGGAATGATTAAAATGAATATGTCGATAGAATTCAAGCTGGTTTATGGGATAGATAACATAAAATATTTCCTTTTCTATGTCTGTGAGGGGAATATGGGAGGATGATCTAGCTAAAGCAGTTTTTTTGACCATTTTAATTATTATAAGATGACTAACTTTGATATAAATACCTCGTGTTGATGGGTTACAATGACTAGGATGCTAGTTGAAGTTTTTGGAGTCTTCAACAAACAGAGCGAAGGGGAAGGTGAAAAATAATGACCAGGAAAGAGGTTTTATTCCTGGGATGGAATAACATTAGGGGAACAACAATTATTATTTTTGTGGGAATTTATTTTTTGTAGAATGAATTTAATGAATGATTCAACAATTCATATGAAAGTTGGCAAAAGGGGAATGACATGGCAGGGGAATGGGTGGGGTTTGACTTACTTGACGATGTCGCTGACTCGCTTGATGAGACAACTGCAGGGGGTTCTCCCCTGTAACGAGATTTTTTTTGGAGTAGTGTCCCCATAGTTAATATGGGCCATTGATCTGGAGTCAACACACCCAAGTACAAGTCTTTGCAGAGGCACCTACTGTGATAACCATCAAGAAGTTTGTGGTGTCGAGTTTGCAGCATCGTGTGTGCCCCATCCCTATAACACCTCAGAAATTCCACTTGTTTGTTTGTTAACGTTACAACCGTCGGCACACAGTCCCACCTTCATCGTATGGAATTTTATTGCAAGTTCTTAATGCCAGTGATTAGTCCTTAATAAAATAATTTAATAAGAAATAAATTACTTCAGTATAATCAAAACCAAAACTATCTTTCACATTTTTTTTATTTGCTTGAATATTTGATTTTTTTTTTACAATAAGGCAAGATATATATATATATATATATATATACACAACATATGAAATGTTAAAATCAATTACAACATCAAGTTTGAAGGATGGCATAGAAGAAAAAAGAAAGGAAACATGGAAAGTTTGAGGAATGGTTTAAAAGAAGACATGGAAGGTTTGAAGGAAGGTTTGACAAAGTTGCTACAAGAAATGATTTCTAATGGAGAAAATGTATTGGATGAAACACATGATGACAAAAAAAGAAATGTTAATCATGATTTCATAGAATCTAATGTTGGATTGAAGACCCACCATATAGCAAATATCGATATGAGGAAGTTTGATGGCAAGTATCTGGTAACATGGATACTACAAATGCAGCAATATTTTGATCTTCATAATGTGCAACACACACAAAAGGTATGAATTGTAATTTTATATTTAGAACCCAATTAGTTTGTATTGTATCACTAACATTGTTATCATAAACCACTTGTCACTTGGTCAATTTTTATGGAGGAAATGATAGCGCATTATGAGGATACAAAGAGAAACACCTTCTTTAGCAAATTGATAAATCTCAAACAAAAAGGTTCAATGGAAAAGCACAGTGACGACTTCCAAAAATTGAATATAAGGGTAAACGATATTCCAGAGGAGCATAGGATTGATGTGTTCATAGAGACTTTAAATGATAAAATTGAACATGAGGTTCACCTTTGGGAACCTGATTCATTGGAGAAGCCATTCAGGCTGGCAAGAAAAATTGAAAGAAAATATATGGAAACAAGGAATTTTACCACTCACAACTATAAAGATGGAAGTGTTGCTGCCCCTAGCCTTCCATAAACTATACTATTTTCACCACAATAATTGGAAGAAAATAGATCAAAATGGATTTGCTACAGTTGTGATAGCAAATACACTAAAGGTCATAAGTGTACTGAGAAGAAATTATCTTACATAGATTGTGAAGAGGAGGAAGAAAAGAAACAAGAAACTTCAAGACATGAAGATATACACCACGAACCAACCCTAGATAAAGAAAAAATGAATATGACCATATCTTGTAAAGAATTGGTAGGAATTACCACTCCTCAAACTCTCAAGATAGAGCGATATGTCAAGAAGAAAAAGGTAATAGTGTTGATTGATTCGGGTAGTACCCATAATTTTATTCATTGTAAGATAAACAATGAATTGAATTACTTCCTAAACACAACATGAGAGTGTCAAGTGATGGTTGCAAATGGAGGAACTATAACTTGCTCTAGAAACTACCATAATGTGAAGCTAATCATGGGGGAATGTGCATTGAATAGTCCAATGATATCCATTCCAGTGGGTCCTGTTGATGTTGTACTCGAAGTCTAATGGTTACAATATTTGGGTATGATATCTTTTAATTTTCAAGAAATTTTCATAAATTCATTTTGGGAAGGAGAGGAAGTTGAATTAAGTGGTATCACAGGGAAGCCAAGAAATATAATAAGCTCTAATGGCATGAAAAATCTTCTAAAGAAAGAAAAATAGGGTGTAATCATTGGGCCACTAATTTTTCATTATTATTATCACATTTTAACGTCCATTTCATCCATTTCTACCATTCTTTATCATGTTATTTATCATAATCTATAATATAATTCCATTTTATAGTTAATTATGCTCTTGTGAGTAAATAATGTTGGAAATAATACTGAGAGGGGGGGGGGTGAATCAGTATTATCAGGTCAAATATTCTTTTTCTAAAACCAAATTGTATACGCTACTTCAGTTAATTAAACCAGCGTATATATGCAACTATTCAGAAGGAAACCCGTGTATACAAAGCAGACTGTTAATTTACTTTAACTTTCTGATGATGATTGTTAATATGTGATGCAGAATCAAATAACCAATAACCAGAGACAGTAAAACAGAGTAGAAAGACAATCACAAAGAAGAACACAAGATATAAGGTGGAAACCCAATGTGGGTGAAAACCACCTACTGCAATTCGTCTCTATCTTTATTTAATTAGAAACTTATGTTTACAATGTACTAGTGTAGTCCTTTACCAGTACGTAGGCTGCAACTTGCAGAGAGCTACAACTCTCCCTCGTTTTCTAGCTTCTCCTAGAAGGGAGCTACAACCCCCTTTAGCTCTTGCACTAGCCAAGATACTAATACGTAGGTGCTGGCCTATAGAAGGCTACAACCTTCTCTTTCTTCGAGGGACCACGTTTCATAAATTTTCAGACTGGATCCATGAACATTACCCAATCATCAAGAATTTCTTCATCAACCAAACTCCTTTTCACCAATTCAAGTAGATACTTCTTTGACAGCTATACCCAAATCAAAATACCAGAAATCATACACCAGAAAACTGAACCCAGAACACAGCAATAATAAACAGAAGTAGTAAGATCACAATTCAAAATGTATACGCTACTTTAACAACTTGAAACCTGCGTGCATACGCTTCTGCGTATGGAACAAACTGCGTATACACTTCTTTACTTCTCTTAACCTATGTGTATACACGGATTCGCTTCACTGAACCTGCATATAGATCTATAGAGGATAATTCACTCTTTTAGATATTCAATCACTAATTAACCCAAATTATCATACTTATAGATCAAGTAAGCGCCACATCTAGCAGACAAAAATCATACAAAGATACTATCATTCAACCTTATGAATAGATCTTATCCTTCTTTTGTGCTAAGGTTCCTACTTCATTCAGATCCAGATCTGCATCGCAACCCAATTACCAATATACCAACTCTAGCACTTTATCAAATATTCAATAATAATGTGGATGATCCTTTGCCACATGATCTCCTTCCTCTTTTATAGTCTTAGGCCTTCCTCAATACCATGGTCAAAAACCATAACATTTTAATACCATGAACCCAAAACTAGGGATCAACACATATGTTGAGTTGCCATGGTCAAAAACATAGGTTCAAATCCCAAGAACTAACTACCATGGACCAAAAGTATGATCTCCAACATATACGCGTTTTTTCAATGTATAACCCGCATGTATACGCGTCTTTGTTTTGATGAACCTGCGTATATGTCCTTTTCTTCCCTCTGAGTGCCTAAACTGAGATCTGTTACCAAAGACAGTTGCCATCAAGGACAACACCTGTGCCATAGCTCCAAACCTGTGCCATAATGCCAACAATCTCCCACTTTGGACTTGATGGCAACACCAAGATCTCTTCCCCTTTGTCATAAAGGGAAAAGGGTTGTGCTCCCCCTAAGTACATGCTGAAATCTTTGTTCTTCTGAGCTGACCATGCTCCCCCTGACTGAAGGAAAGATCTGCAAAAAAAATGTTCTTCAAGAAGAACCAAGACTTATACATCATACAAGACCTTCCTATCACCAAAAAGACTCACTAGATACATCCATCACCCAACCAAGTGGGAATACATCAGAAATTTACATATGATGACCAAATACATTATATCTTCATCCCAGGCATAGTGGGGAAACCAATATAGGCCGTTACATGACCTTGACACCATATAAGAAAGAGATAGATGACATAGAGATGAAATATATGACTTATGAAAGTCACCAACAACTGATAGCAGCAGGAACTGGCAATCACCATTCAGATCAGCAACCAAGATTTCCTTTTGTTCTCCCTCTACCTCTGTTCCACCTGAAATCAACAACAGCTATGAACCAGAATCAAAATATTCTAAGATAATGCCAACAATGCATTATTAGAAGATTATCTGCTCCCTCTGAACCTATGCCGGATGGTCGATGTTAGATCCACATCAAAATATCTTCAACCAGAGCCTACTCCTTCTGCTATCCATCAAGCCTCCATATACACGACTTTCTCTGCACAAACCAGCGTAAGTACGCAGATCCTCCTCATCCAACACACGTACACCCATTTTTCTCTGAAACAAACAAGATTTAATAGCAAGATGATACATCAACTACTCCCAGCTTCTGTCTGAGATATTCAAAAGTTTCCCTAGGCAGTGGTTTGGTGAGAATATCAGCTACTTGTTCCTTTGAAGGAACATACTACAATTTAACCTTTTGTTCCAACACTTGTTCCTGGAGAAAGTGATACTTTATCGGTATGTGCTTGGTCTTTGAATGCATGACTGGGTTCTTTGAAATGCTGATTGCACTTATATTATCACATAAGATGGAGATGGGTGGTGTACAAGTGATTTGAAAATCCCGCAAAGTCTGCATCATTCATAGAAGTTGGGTGCAACAAGGTGCAGCAGCCACATATTCTGCTTCAGCTATAGATAAAGCAATCGAACTATGTTTCTTGCTGAACCAAGATACTAATCTGGAACCCATAAAGAATGCACCACCACTTGTGCTCTTCCTGTCATCCACGCTTCCAGCCCAATCTGCATTTGTATAAGCATGAAGTGTGAAATCTGTATCTCTAGGATACCATAAGCCATAGTTTTGAGTTCCTTCAAGATATTTGAAAATTCTCTTCACTTCCTGAAGATAATTTTCCTTTGGATTTGCCCGAAATCTTCCAACTATTCCCACTACATGCATGATGTCTGGTCGGGTACCTGTCAAATAAAGTAGACTTCCAATCATAGATTTGTAGGTTGGTTGATGCACTGCTGCTGATTCATCATTTGCACTGAGGCTGCATCTTGTGACCATGGGGGTACATACTAGTTTTGCATCTTCCATGCCATATTTCTTCAATATCTACTTAAGATACTTGGTTTGGGACAAGAAGATCCTGCCTTCATTTTGTTGGATTTGCAATCCATGAAAGTATGTCAGTTCTCCAAGCAAAGACATTTCAAATTCTTTCTGCATCACCAAGGCAAAGCTTTGACTCATAGCTTCTTCATTTTTTCCAAAGATAATGTCATCTACATACACAAGTATTTATAATTTGTCATTTTCAATTTTTAAATAAAGATTGCTATCTGTTGATCCTTTTGAAAAACCTTGTTGATGAAGATATTTGTCCAATTGGTAGTACCAAGCCCTTGGAGCTTGTTTAAGACCATATAGATCCTTGTTCAGTCTGCATACAAGATTTGGATCGTTCCCAAGGATGAAACCATCTGGTTGCTCAATGTACACTTCTTCTTCTAAGTCCCCATTCAGAAAGGCAGATTTCACGTCCATTTGAAAAATTTTGAAATTCTGAAAGCTTGAGAGAGCAAGGAACATTCGGATGGCCTCAAGTCTAGCAACAGGAGCAAAAGTTTCTTCAAAGTCTATCGCTTCTTGTTGAGCATACCCTTTACAAACAAGTCTAGCTTTGTTTCTAATAACTTCCCCATTCTCATTCAACATGTTCTTGAAGATCCATTTTATCCCTATGACATTCTTATCTTTTTGTCTAGGAACCAACTCCCAAGTGTTGTTCTTTTCAATCTGCTCAAGTTCTTCATCCATTGCCTTGACCCAGCATTCATCTTTGCATGCCTCTTTTATATTTTGTGGCTCAGTGGAGGAGAGCAATGCCAAGTAGCTTGAGGCTTCTGCAATTGTTCTTCTAGTTTGTACACCTGCTTCCTTCTGCCCCAAAATATGAGATTCAGGATGATTATTCTGAACATACCTAGAAGGAGTCTTCTCTTCTACCATTATCTATTCTTCTGGCTCCTCATAGGTTTCTTCTTCACCATCAGTCTGATTTTGAGTGTAGTCTTCATCCTCTTCGATATCTTCATGACTTAATTGTCTAGGGCTGTATCCTTTTTCATCAACCACTACAACAATGTTGTCAAAAATTCTTCTGAGTCTTTTGTTATAACACTTATATGGTTTGCTGTAGGGAGAATATCCAAGGAGAATGCCTTCATCTGCTCTAGGTTCAAGTTTGTCAAGATGTTCATCAATATTCTTGATATAGAATTTTCTCCCAAAAATTTTGAAATTTTTTACCGAAGGAGTCTCACCATACGAGAGCTCATGTGGAGTTTGAGTGCTATTTACTCAGACATTTGTTTTGTTGAGAATAACAACTGCAGCATATGGAACTTCACCCCAGAAGGTTGCGGGAGTTCCAGACTCATCAAGCATAGCACGAGCTATTTTTTGGATTGTTCAGTTTATCCTTTCCGCCATTCCATTTTGTTGAGGAGTCCTAGCTATAGAGAATTCCCTTCTTATTCCATGCTCTTCACAGAAATCGAAAAATTCGTTTGAGGTAAACTCCCCACCTCTGTTGGACATGAGGCACTTAATTTAGTAATCTGATTCATTTTCAACCAAGGCTTTGAAGGATTGGAATTTTTCGAATGCTTCGTCCTTGTGCTTCATAAGTCTTAACCAAACCATCCTGGAGAAGTCATCGATGAATAATATAAAGTATTCTTCTCATCGAGGTGACCTTTTCCTGAATGGACCACACACATCTGTATGAACTAGCTCAAGAGGCCTGCTGGCTGATCCTTCCTTCTCAGGGAAGTTAGTTCTGGTTTTGTTCCCAAACTGACATGATTTGCATATGGTGTTCTCTAGAATTTTGACGTCTGAAAGACCATGAACTGCCTGATACTTCCATGCTTTCCTTATTTGTGAAAATATTAGATGCCCCAAACTTCGGTGCCATAACCAGTGTTCATCATTCATGCTCAAATAACATTGTTGTTCTCCTTCTTCAAATATTTATAGATTATTTGGAGTTCATTTGCCTTTGATAACTGTTTCTCCTGTGTCAAGATCACGAACACTACACCCATCTAATCGAAATATCACCTCGGTTCCATTATCGCACATCTAACTCACACTCAATAGATTATGCTTCAAGCCATCAACATATAAAACATTTCCAGCTTTGACATCCTCTTTCAACTGAGAAATGCCTTTTCCTTTTATGGCTGCTAGAGTATCATTTCCAAAAGAAACTTTCTTTTCCTTTTCTAAAGCAGTATATGATTCAAGTTTTTCTTTATCACCTGTCATATGCTCCGAACATCCACTGTTGATGTACCATTGATTTTCTTGTCCTTCCTCATATAAATCTATCCCACATCTTTCTAGTTGTGGTTCCTTCATTCTCCATGTTTTGGCACTTGAGGTTTGTTCCTTCTGAGTTGTCTTCCAAAACCTACTCCTGCATTCAGAATATTCATGACCAAAATTATTACAAATAGAACATTAAATTTCACTTTCAAGGGTGGAGAAGTTGTTATAGGTCCTCTTCGTGATTGCAGGCATACTTCTTTGTTTTTGAGCTTCTCTAGTCATGATTGTCTTATAGGCAACACATTGAGCTGCTTTGTGACCAAGTTATGGCAAGAGAAACATTGCCCATTGAAGAAATTCCTGCGACTATCATTCAACCGATTATAGTTTCTACTACCATCCATTCTTGAAGAGAAATTGGAAGATTTTACCTGTGATTGATTGTAGCTTCTGTTTGTCCTTAAGGTAACATGCCCCCGATTTTCTTGATAATCTTTGTTCGTTCTCGAAGAAGAATGTTCCTGATTTACCTGATGATTTCTATTAGGCCTTTGCTCACTCCTTCTTGCTGCATCAAGATAACTTTTAGAGGTGGAGGCTTGAGATGCTTCTCCATTATACCCCAGACCTATCTTGATTAGAGGGGAACGCAGCACACTGATAATCTCTTCCAGAGTTTTATATCCTTTAACAAATTTAAGATTAAGGGCCTTTGTTTTCTCAATTTCTTTTGTAAGACCAACAATTTCACATTCTAACTTCTCAAGAGATTTTTCTTTTTCATCAAGTTGAGTTTGTAGAGTATCAATGATCATATTCCTTTCTTCTAAACATCTTTTGAGTCTATAAATTTCTTCATAAAAGCCATCCATATCTATAGCATCCATGTAATCCTCATCTTCAAAAGCCATTAAAAGTTTATAGTGATTACCTCATTCATCTTCATCACTATTTGATAGTCCATCACTTTCTTCATGAGTGTAACAACTTTTCTTATTTGCATTCTTTTTCTTGTACCTTCTAAGAGGTTCCTTCCCCTTGTGAATCTTATCCTTGTGAGGACATTTGGCAGCATAGTGTCCTACTCTTCCACAAGCAAAGAATTTGAATGGTAACTTACCTCGGAATCGTCGAGTGCCCCATTGAAGATTTTTGACAAATTTTGATTCTTCTTCTTCTTCTGATATGTGTCCAGACTCATAGTAGTTTCCTTTGCTAGATGCTTTGAGGGCAGCTTCTCGCCTATCCTATGGTCCTCCTTTCCTCATCTCATAAGCAATTAGAATTCCATGCAGCTGTGACATTTTAAGGTTTTGAAGATTCTCCT
>APFE030278632.1:194737-272449 GCA_000404065.3 Pinus taeda
TGAGCCTCAAACCTGCACTTATTTACCCATCCTCCCAACAGCCTTTTCCTACTCATTTCCTTCTTTTGTCATCATTTCCTTCATCAACTTGTTCAATTCATTGCATTATAGGACTTTTTAGCATGATTTGCTAATTATGCTAATGATTGACTGTTGGTTTAGATTTTTGGTTCAAGTGCTGCAATTCTGCAGCCGATCTCTGATTCCGCAGCCAATCCCAGATTCCGTAGCCATTTTCTTGTTTGCTATGATCCAGGTGCCCTCCAGAGGAAAGAGCCACATGGGCAAGTTTGTATGACTGTGTACATGGTGCGTGTGCTGTCAGCTCAGCCAAACTGGCCGTCTACACCCTTGGTCAACGTGGAGGTAACTCTGGTCAAATGGCAAGGTTGCAAACGGTGGCACGACTCTGCGTGTTCAAGTGGAGCACGAAAGTCACAGCTGGCCTCTTCTTTAGCCATGAAGACTGCAGGGGACAAGAATCCAATAGTGGATTTATCAACCATGATGACCGTTTCCTAAATCCGTGCACGGTGCTGCTGAACGTGTCTTTTGCATAGCTTTTAGTTAGCTTAGTTTACGCACAGAACAGTTTGTGTTCCTGCTATAAATAAAGCGTTTCTACACGCTGATTGGGGAGTTTTTGGAAGTTAGTCTTTTGCTATTGTAAACTTTGTTTCAAGACTCTTTTACATAGCGTTTACGCACCCCACTGTATTTTGTTATGTGCTGATTTAATACCAAGAAGACAGTTCTGTTCTTACCTGCGTAGTTGATCTTTTTAATTGGTTGAAGTGGATGGAGGGCCCCTGTCTGCTACAACCATTGTACAGTAGCTTTTAAATTTGCTTTCCTGCATTCCTTTTTTTTCTAATTCACCATGTATATTAATGTACAATTTGAATCATGCTGCTTTACGTTTCTGTACTTTTCATGACTGATCAGTGTGTGTTTTTACAGCTTTGTTAGGAGCCCGGGACAGTGTGCTTTTCCTTCTTTATAACACTAGTGGCATCTGAAGTTGTCTTATCTAAACTGCTGACTTTCGCTTTGATTTTCATTAGTTTCCTTGCTTAGTTAGTTTCCTTGTCTAGTTTACTTTATCAAGTTTTGTCAAGTTGCTAAATCTCTTGATGGTTCTTTTTATCATAATTCACTAACTTTTATGGGACCAAAACATCATTTAATTGCATCTTGGTTTATTTAGTTTTAGACTCATATTGCTAATTCACTCCTAACTCTTTTTCACATGATCAATTTAGCTAAAGGCAGAATGTTAAGGGAGAATGAAGTAGTGTGGTTTGTCACTTAATTTTTGCATTGCTTTAGATTCAATAGAAAAGTTAGAGTAGTGTTCTTGCTTTCAGCTGAGTTAATATAGATGTCATTTTCATTCTTATCAGCAGTAAGGTATTGGACTAGTGCCATTGGTCTTTTTGTTTGATGCTTTACTTTCATTCAAAGCTTTAATTCCATATCAAGTTATTGTTCAAGTTTTCTATTTTAAATTCAAGAAGCATTTTAGAAATCACCACATACACACACATTCACTCACTTGTTTATAATTTCATCACATCACATTAGGAAGATAAGTTAGACATAAACTAAAAACGACAAAAAGAACTAGAAAAGGCTGCTTAAGTATATATTGTACACTTCACTTCATCAGCTTACGAGCCCCGGGTTGACAATTTATGATAGCAATTTAGAAAACACTAAATTGACCAAACACTTCTCTCCTATCTGATGGTCCTCCTTTCCTCATAAGCAGTTAGAATTCCATGCAGCTGTGACATTTTAAGGTTTTGAAGATTCTCCTTTTCTTCTATTGCAGAAACTTTAGATTCAAACCTAGGGGACAAAGATCTTAGAACTTTTTCAACTACAACAGCTTCCTTTAATTCTTCACCCAAATTTTTCATACAATTAACAATCTCATCTACACGAAGAAAATAGTTAGCCACACTGTCATCATTGTACATTCTGAGATTTTCATACTGAATTCTGAGGGTTTGAAGTTTTGTTCATAGCTCAGAACAATCTTGTGCCATATTTCCTCAGCAAATTTATACTGCATGACTTTGACAAATTTAGATTGTGATAGACATCCCAATAGAGTATTGACCGCCTTTGCATTCGTTTCATATTTCCTCTTCTCAGCCAGATCTGTGGGAGTTGATGCTGGAAAAGTATACCCTGTACCTATGATATCCCAGACTTCACTACCCAGAGATTGAAGATAGGCAGTAACTCTTACCTTCCAGTATACGAAGTTTCTCCAATCGAAAATTGGTGGCCTGATTGATGCTTCCCTCTGGTAGTTGCTCACGATGAAAGATCTTCCTTCAAGCGATCAAGCGCCTTCAGAAGGACCTGCTCTGATACCAATTGTTGGAAATAATACCGAGAGGGGGGGTGAATCAGTATTATCAGGTCAAATATTCTTTTTCTAAAACCAAATTGTATATGCTACTTCAGTTCATTAAACCTGCGTATATACGCAGCTATTCAAAAGGAAATCCACGTATACAAAGTAGACTGTTAATTTACTTTAACTTTCTGATGATGATTGTTAATCTGTGATGCAAAATCAAATATCCAGTAATCAGAGACAGTAAAACAGAGCAGAAAGACAATCACACACAAGATATAAGGTGGAGACCCAATATGGGTGAAAACCACCTACTACAATTCATCTCTATCTTTCTTTAATTAGAAACTTCTGTTTACAATGTACTGGTGCAGTCCTTTACCAGTACGCAGGCTGCAACCTGAAGAGAGATACAACTCTCTCTCGTTTTCCAACTTCTCCTGGAAGGGAGCTACAACCCCCTTTAGCTCTTGCACTAGCCAAGATACTAGTATGTAGGTGTTGGCCTACAGAAGCCTACAACCTTCTCTTTCTTCCAAGGACCACGTTTCATAAATTTTCAGACTGGATCCATGAACATTAATCAATCATCAAGAATTTCTTCATCAACCAAACTCCTTTTCACCAATTCAAGTAGATACTTCTTTGACAACTGTACCCAAATCACAGTACCAGAAACCATACAGCAGAAAACTGAACCCAGAACACAACAGTAATAAATTGAAGCAGCAAGATAACAAATCAAAATGTATACGCTACTTTAACAACCTGAAACTTCCGTGCATACGCTTTTGCGTATGGAACAAACTGTGTATACGCTACTTTAACAACCTGAAACCTGCGTGTATACGCGAATTCACTTCACTGAACCTGCATACAGATCTATAAAGGATAATTCACTCTTTCAGATATTCAATCACTAATTAACCAAGATTATCAGACTTATAGATCAAGTAAGCACCACATCTAGCAGACCAAAATCATACAAAGATACTATCATTCAAGCTTATGAATAGATCTTATCCTTCTTTTGCACTAAGGTTCCTCCTTCATTCAAATCCAGATCCGCATCACAACCAAATTACCAATATACCAGCGCTAGCACTTTATCATATATTCAATAATAATGTGGATGATCCTTTGCCACATGATCTCCTTCCTCTTTTATAGTCTTAGGCCTTCCTCAATACCATGGTCCAAAACCATAAAATTTCAATACCATGAACACAAAACTAGGGATCATCACATCTGTCGAGACGCCATGGTCCAAAACATAGGTTCAAATCCCAAGAACTAACTACCATGGACCGAAAGCATGATCCCCAACATATACGCACTTTTTCAACGTATAACCCGCGTGTATACGCGTCTTTGTTTAGATGAACTTGCGTATATGTCTTTTTCTTCTCTCTGAGTGCCTGAACTGAGATCTATTACCAAAGAGAGTTGCCATCAAGGACAACACCTGTGCCATAGCTCCAAACCTGTGCCATAATGCCAACAAATAATACTTGCTCTCCTTTATTTTTAATAAATGGTGGTAATTATGCATGATTTCACCAATGATGGTTTATTAATGAATTTATTGCAACATTACTCATGATTTTAGCCTCCAAGACCTTCTCCAGATTGAAAATTTCATTTTTAGCTCATAATCAAATATACAAACTCAGAAATTCGTTGGGATAAAAAGTGGTAATTTTGTGTTGGACATTTTGGGAAAATGAAGATGAATCTTGAAAATAATATACATGGGTTTTGCGTCAAATGGACCAAATTTGTTTTCTTATGAGCAGGTTTCCAAAACTCAATATGGATTGTGTGGAACACAATGTTCTTCAAAGTTCATTTTTGTAGATTTGTTGTTCCGACCATTTTCCAAATTATTCTGATAGCAATACCGAAATCGACTTGTTACAGCTGAATCATGATGGAGAGATATTTATATTATGATCTTGTTGATTAATTTGTTTTGGAAAATCCAAATTTTAATGGAAATGAGTTTCAAATCATTTTAGTTGTAATTTCCCTTTGTTTTGTACGTATTTCAATAAAAACAAAGATCAAAGAGGGAGAGGGGAGAGAATGAATAATTGTTCAATTGGATGCAGAGCTAACGACTTCAATTTTATGTAATTACTTCCCTCATATATTTTAATGAAGGAAGCTATCCATTGAGTTCTACATCTATTATTTGTAATCTGATTTGATTTATTTGTGAAGGTAGAACTGAGTCTTGGGTAGTTGGGCCCGCTAGCTTGGATGAGGTGTTACCTTTAGGATATAAATTAGTTTAGTTATGTGTTTGTTCCTTTGAGTTTCAATTCTTATTACTTAAGGTAAATTTCCTTTCTAATGAAGTAATTTTTTTGTTGCTACATTTTCCAGATTTGTTTTTTCCTCCAATTTTTAGATCTTATTTAATTTACTGCTCTAGATTAGCATTTAAGAAATGTTGGGTGAAATAGGTTAAATTTCCAATTCTGAAAGGTATGGTTTAATTCAGTATTTATTTAATTCGTGTGATTATCCTAATTCTTTTCTTGTCATTTACTTTCTTCTTTTTAATTTAGTATTGCCCTTCAAGTCTTACATTTTATTTCTTGTCAAATGAGCTTGATAATGTAGAACATAATCATCTAGAACTAGTGTTAGTTGTTGGTATTTTCTTGCATATATTTTTCTAATTGCCTTGAAATAAAAATACACTCCTCGGGTTGATAATTAATGTCTATGTGATTAGTTTTTTTTATTAAGAAATTAATTTCCCAACATTTTGGCGTTCTTTCTGGGGAGGTAGTCGAATAGGACCATGACATTAATATATGGTTGTAGATGCATACCTAACTTCGTGAGTGATAGATATTGAAGACAGAAGGTAAGAACCTATGCACGCATCTTAGGAAATCATTGATGTGTCTACCAACATTAGGCAGGCTTAGGTAGAATTTTGAAAATAAAAAAATCTCATGATTCCACTGAAGTGGTGATGTAAGCACTGCCTATTTCACTAACCAATTGATAGGAAAATTTGAAGGAGAATTCCCATAGTAGCACATGAAGAACATCTTCTATTTTGGAAATAAATTGCACACACTCCTACCTTTGAATTTCCTATCAAATATATAGGAGGAGTGAGACAAATGCACATCATTCCCACATCTGCTCTACCAAATTTTCATGGCTTGGAAGATAAAGATCTAGATACATTCTTATTTGAGTTGAAGTACTTTGTAGAGGATATAATAATTGTACTAATGCTCAAAGGTTGAAATTTTTTCCTCTTTCTTTAAAAGGAGCAGCTCTTCGATGGTTCATGAGCATTGGTAGGAACCACATTCAAACATGGTAATACATGAAGAATGTATTCTTCAAGAAGTATAAAGGCAACCATAAATCTAATGAATATATTTTCAGAATGATACAAGGGGAAGACGAAAGCTTGGAGGACTATGTAGAGCTATTTCGACACAACCTTCAAAAATCATAGCATAAGCATTTGACAAAAGATGCATTTAAAATACTCCTACTAAAAGGAATCAAATTTGATTTTTTAGAATTCTTAAATCTAATGGGAAAAATTGATGTTTTTCAGTTATCATATGATGATGTTTGCGAAATATGCATAAGGTATTCAAGAGGAATCTCCAAGGTTGGTATGAATTCTAGAGAAATTTCTTCTTTCTTTTCCAAATCTGCCACAAGAACAAGAGACATAAGAGCTGAAATTAATGTTTTATTTGAAAATTTTAAATATGATTATATTAGCTCTCTAAATTTACAATTGCACCTTTTTCAATTTAAGAAAAATCAGGCAAAATTTGATGAATTGTTTTTCCCTCATTACTGAAAGGAGTATCCCATAGATAGTCACTCTTCCTTTTCTAGGATGGAAGTAGCATATCAAAGAGATGGCGAAGCTGCAACAAGGTCAAAACCATGGAAACGATGGCCTACATGTATGGTTCAAAACACTTCCTCTCCATTTTCTTACTTGCATAATCAATTATAGATTACACCTATGTTACAGAAACCTGGCAATCTCAGTATAAGCCCCACCAATATTGTCCACAAATTTGGCATGGTTTATCTTATGATTACATGATTACTTTCCCTCATCTTATAGCACACACACATAATCCATATTCTTCACCAGCTCTTCCACAACATAGTTTTTTTGTACCAAAATCATCCACACAACCCATTCAACTACATCATCAAAATACTCCATGTCCTATACAATTTCTTGCTCAACACATTCCACACCCTCAGAATAATAAACCAGTACAACATGCTTACAATGATGAACTGAAAAATTTACCCACCCTCCCAACCCATTCTATCTCACATGCACCATTGCATAAACTTATATTGAGATTGGGAAGGTTTCAAATAAAAAAAATGTAGAACTTATGGAAGAAAATGAGGCTTCTTCTAATTTACACCAACAAGATGTCGAGATCAATAAGACATTAGAAACTCATGAACTTCAAGAAATCAAACCTATAGGAAATCAAGAGATTAAAGGCTACATTGAAGATTCATTTCACTCTATCATTTATTTGCAACATCACTCCATACTTTGCTAATTCCTAACACCATCCTTTCAAGGGAAGTTGGCCTCTCATACCTTATTATTTATTAACATGCATTTTTCAAATCGAGTTATGTACATACTTGAGGCCTTGTATTGAAAATGGCTCCACTGGAAGTACTCTTATACATAAGCATATTCTATTTTTGAAAGTAGAGTAGGTTAGTGTAGAAAATAAAATAAATAAGGAGATAAATAAATAAATTTCTTTACATGTGAAAATAGTTGTTTTTGTTGCAACACGTTGTGGAAGTCAACATCGGCGATAAATGTTTGAGTTTATTTATATATGTAGATGTATTATATTGAAACCAACATTTCTATAAAAATTCATATTCATTTTGACAACCATTTTGGAAAAATTGCTTCATTATCTTATCTTATGACATGCAGGCCTGATGAAATTTCTAAAAACATAGTGAGGACAACCATGTTTGGAGGGACCAAATGAGCATATGTTTAAAACCTTTTTCTATAATAAGTATCCCTTGATGTATAATTTACAAACCAATTCTAAATACTCAATTTGGACTTGAAACATAAATGTTATGGCTGAAACATTGATAGGGTGTCTAGTAGGCATCTCTGGGAGAGAGTTGGGACAGTCCATTTTTGGAAACCTAAATGACTATATTTTAAAAACCTTCTTGTATGGTATGTTATTCCATGAATGTAGTTTTCAAGGAAATTTGAATTACTTGATTTGATATCATATGATAAAGTTATGACCAAACTACTAAGTTCCTATCGTAAATCAACATTCTTAAAACTTTTTTTTTTTTTTCTAGTCATTCCTTAGTACATTTGACTCATCACTTCTTATTTTATTGAAAACATATTTCTATTGAAGATATATACACGATTCTAATTTAAATTATAATTTGAATTAGCTCAATCCATCATCAAATGAAAAAGTTGTGCTTAACATATCGACTATTGGTCTAAGCTAGGAAATTGAAAATGACTCTATTATGGAGATCATTTTAAGTAAATTTGACACATCATCTCATAAAATTTTTAAAAATTATTTCTATTGTATATATCCCTCTGATTTCACTTTCATTTGCATTTTTAATCACTCATAATCGGCAAAAAAACAAAAAATTTATGATTAAAATAGTACAGGTTAGCATGATTGACCACTACTCTCCCACAAGGAATAAATTAATTTTACTTTGTTATTTTTTCTGTGGGTTTTTTTCACAGAGTAACTAATTGTTATCTTTTTGCATACCTCTTGGATTAGGAGAGCCCGATCACCTCTCTTTCATCATGATTTCATGTTTTATTTGAGGTAGACGGTCATTTTTTGCAGGTCCGAGGAGAATAAAGAAGGCCAATTTATGAATGAGTTATTCTTGAAGACAATGTTAATGAAATAAGGGAATTTGATCCAAACACCTGTTAGGAAATTTAATATCATATGATTTTGATTTTTTCTAGGTGTCATGATCTACAAATATTGTGAAACATAATACCTTGTTACAAAATTGTTCCCGCTATTACTCACCAACATTGAGAAAACAACATGAAGACTTTTTCATTACTTGAGAGATTCATAACAGGAGAAATAAAAAATTGGTCTCCATTTGAAGATCCAAACCACTACTACCAAAGAAATTTTCCAAAATATATTTTGTTTCCATTCATTCACCATTTTATTGTTCCGTTAGGAAACAACATTGTTGCAACCGAAATCACAATCGTTGTAACTTAAGTTATTCACTTTTTTATTGTTTTTCAATAAAGTGTTGTTTGTTTTCTGATTTCTCTTATGTTTTTTGTTTCAGGTGTTGTTTAATTCAAAGTTGCCTCTTTTGTTCCTTCATCAAAATAAAAGAAGGAAGTTCCTAGTTTCATGATGTTTCTCCACATCTATCAATTTGTTCCCCAAATCTTATCAAGTATATGGTTGCCTCATATCTAATATTAAACATTATTATGGTAATTCTTGTCACAAATGATTTACTCTTAATTCCTCATTATTTTATCATGTGACTATGATTGTTTGATGGCTAATCCTTTTCCATGTCACCTTGCTAGGATTTCCCTTTGAGAAAATTTTTAGGAGGGATTGCCGCAAGTCATGCTTGATACTTCATGTCCACGAGCTTAAAATAGGGTGGGTAGTTTCGAGGTTGGAACATGAAACAATGGTATTATTGGATAAATAACCATCAAATCATGTTTGAAATTCCTTTGGGCATAATTGATGTTCCCCTTGTCACAGTCATTGTTCCCTTCAAAGGTACAATTGATGTTCCCTTTGTGACAATGGTTGTTACCTTCAAAGGTACGATTGTTGTTCCCTTCAACACAGTTGTTGCTATTTTAAAAGAAACAATTGTTGTTCCCTTAGTCACAATTGTTGTTCCCTTGGTGACGGTTGTTGTTCCCTTAGTCACAATTGTTGTTCCCTTGGTCCCAGTTGTCGCTCCCTTAGTCATAGCTGATGTTCCCTTAGTCACAATTGTTATTCCCTTAGTCATAATTGTTGTACCCTTAGTCGTAGTTGTTGTTCCCTTCATTATAGATATTATTCCCTTGGTTGCGATTGTTGTTCCCTTAATCACAACTATTGTTCCCTTGGTCATGGTTGTTGTTCCCTTTGTCACAGTAGTTGCTCCCTTCATCTTGATTTTTGTTCCCTTCCTCACCGATGTTGTTCCCTTGGTCGAGGTTATTGTTCCCTCTATTATAGGTGTTATTACCTAAATCACGGTTGTTCATTTTCATGCTTTTTATTTAACACAGTGAATGGAAAATACTTTTGATGTTTTAGGTCCTCTTTGACATAATGATTGGGTGGTTAATTTATCTTTATTTATTTATAAACATGATCTTATTTTTAAAGGAATAATTATTCAAATATGATTTCATCATGCCAGCTTTCAACTTTCCAAATTTTTCAAGTCCTTGATCTTATAAAATTTATGATGATGACCACAAAATTGTAGTTAAATCTTTCAGTTTTTATCTACTGAACTATTCCTCAAACCCAATATTAACAAAGAAAAATATATTTATCAACATTCATTTGAAGGTTATTAATTTTTGAGAGGAAAAATTAACCAAGTTGACAATACTTACTATAAAAAAATTTATGTCATCCCTAACTCTTAAGGAGTTGACCTGCCACCCCATCTATTAAGTAATATTTTGTTAATTAACAATAACCATAGTTGAATTTTAAACAAAAATAGTCAACTGGAAGATAGGAGGTCTCATCACGAGCCGACCTACCATGATCATAGGTCCTAATAAGGTGACATTACTACTACTAGTGACCAAGCTAGGATAATGGCCTTCAGTTGTAAAGCTAAAGGACAAGAGGTTTCCTCACAAGCCAACTTGTTCACTTTTGTTAGCTCTCATGAATGGCATTTTTATTAACTAGTTAGAAAGCGAGAAAAATGATCTTTAGTAGACATCTAAATAAATTGAAATGCTCTTGTAGCTATGATTTATTTCTAATAGATGGGACACTAGCATCTCAATGGGTTAAAAAGGCATCTCTGTTAATGCTATGGATGCCTGTTGGCAGCAGTGGCCATGCCTATAGTATAGAGGTTAATTCAATACTATGATATACCTGGTTACCTTGTTTTCTCAAAACTAATTGTTGATAAAGCCTACTATTGCATATATAAGGTTTGCTAGAAGCCATGGTTCATGGGGTGATATTTGATCAATTCTTAGATGATGATGGATATGGTTTATATCTATTAATGCATTCTAAAATATTCACTTTACATGTCACGGATGAAACTTTTAAGATATTTGAGATTTGATATTTTTTATCATCTCATCTATCATTCCCTCATTTTACACATTTCATATCTTTAACCAAAGGTAGTTGTTTCTCCGAATCAGTCACCATTTATTCCTAGCTTAACAACACTGCTATTATTTTTGGGTAGAATAAAGAGGCCTAATTTTGATTTTGAATCCTAGGTAATTGGTCAGGTTTGGAGAAGAAAATATTGAGATAACTAATTCTCACAGTTTTGTGCTCATAATAACCAAATCTTATGGGTATAGTGAATGCATGTTTTACCTTGTGATCCATTATTATCCCATGGCATTCATAACATAATTATGTCACTTTTACATATAATGAGGTAATTGAGCTGATGAATTACTGATTGACGCTACTAATGAGATGTGTTATAGAAGTCTTGATGACACAGAAGCTAATCAGTTTTGGGGGAGAAAACCCTGTTATGCTTTGTAATTACTTTCTTTCATCTTACATGACTTCCACCTTTCACATCACTTTCAACATCTACTCAGCTTACATCAGCTTGAACAAATGTCAGTCCATACATGTCATTCCACATTTTTACGGAGGTGAAACTTTAGGTAAAATAGCTTAAGTTTTTTATTTATTAAAAGTTTAGGAGAATGTCATGAAAAACCATTGAGCATTATTTACTCATATTTTTCAACCATTAGTTCTAGCTCTTTACCACTTCCCATTTTTTAGAGACACAGAAGCTTTTAGTTTGGGGGAGTATTACTTTCATTCATTTATCTATCATGACCACGCCATAATATTCTTTATCATCCATCAATCTCATTATTATTCTCAAAACCTTCCTTATTCGATGTTGTTTTACACCAAGCATAGATTTCAACAACGATTGTAGCAACCACCTCAATTTGTTTTCTAGTCTCTCATGAGGGCATGCTAATTCTCTCATTTAGGGGAGGAGTTACTGTGCATGAAGGATGCTTTCTAATTTCTTCCTCATTTAAGGCATACAATTTCATTTTTATACAGTGCATAAATTGATTTGTGTATATCTTTAAAACTATGAACTCGATTCTTGTGTCTTTTGAACAATAAAGAGGAATCATTAAATTACACAAACCCAGAAAATGTCACTAGATCAGTTTGTAAAATTCCAAAAATCATGCACTCTCACCTAAATCCATTTTTCTCATATCTTAGGATTTATGAACTAGAAATATTTGATTTTTGGATTAGAGAAGAACTAATATAGTAGAAACATACTTGCAAAATTTCAACAAAATCGAGATTGTAATTTTTGAGTAAATGGTTAATGAAGCTTGTTGTTACTTGTACTATATTTTGCTGCAACTTCATATACATATGGTTGAAAGTCAGTGTGCTAATTATTACACCCTTATCAACGTCGCTAGAATTGAATATCTATTTTATGAAGAAGCCATTTGTTTCATCAATACCAAAAGTTGGGGTGAGCATTTTGATTATTGTATTACATCATGGTTAACATAGAGGCATTGGGTTGCATGAGGACATGAAATATGTTCAGTTTGGGGTATATGTTGGGCCACTAATTTTTCATTATTATTATCACTTTTTAACGTCTATGTCATCCATTTCTACTATTCATTATCATGATATTTATCGCAATCTATCATATAATTCCATTTTATAGTTATTTATGCTATTATGAGTAAATAATACTTGTTCTTCTTTAGCTTTAATAAATTGATGATTATTATGAATGTTTTTACCAATGATGTTTTATTAATGAATTTATTACAACATTACTCATGATTTTAGCCTCCAAGATCTTTTCGAGATTGCAAATTTGATTTTCAGCTTATAATCAAATATTCCAACTCACAAATTCACTGGGATAAAAAGTGATAGTTTTGTGTTGGACATTTCTGGAAAATGAAGATGCATCTTGAAAATCTGAGACATGGGTTTTTTGTAGAATGGACCAAATTAGTTTTCTTTATAGAATTTTTCCAAAATTTGGTTTGGATTGAGAGAACCACAAGGTTCTTCGAAGGTCAATTTTGCAGATTTGATGTTGCGGTCATTTTCCAAATTCTTCCAGTTGCAATATGAGATTCAACTTGTTCTAGGTGAATCATCATGGAGAGGTATTTCAGATCTATTCTTGTTGATCAATTTGTTTTGGAAAATCCAAATTTGTAATGGAAATCAGTTTGAAATCATTTTACTTGTAATTTCTCTTTGCTCTCTATGTATTTGAATGAAAACAGAGATCAAAGAGGGAGCGGGGAGAGAATGAACAATTGTTCAATTTGAGTTAAAGCTAAGAACTTCAGTTTTATGTAATTATATCTCTCATATATTTTAATTAAGGAATCTTTCCATTGATTTGTACATCTGTTATTTGTAATCTGATCTAAGTTATTTCTCAAGGCGGAACTGAGTCTTGGGTAGTTCGGCCCAGTACCTTGGACGAGGTGCTTCCTTGAGCATCTAAAGTAGTTTATTTATGTGTTTGTTCCTTTGAAATTAAATTCTTATTACTTAAAGTGAATTGACTTTTTAATCAAGTAATTTGTTAGTTCCTACATTTTCCAGATTTTTTGTTTCGCATAATTTGTATATCTCATTTAATTTATTGCTCTAGATTAGCATTTAAATTATGTTGGGTGCAATAGGTTAAATTTCCAATTCTGCAAGGTATGGTTCAATTCAATATTGATTTAATTTGTGTGATTATCGTAATTTTTTTCTTGTCTTTTACTTTCTTGTTTTTAATTTAGTATTGTCTTTCAAGTCTTACATTTTATTTCTTGTCAAATGAGCTTGATAGTGTAGAACATAATCATGTAGAACTAGTGTTAGTTGTTGGTATTTGCTTTCATATATTTTTCCGATTACCTTGAAATAAAAAGACGCTCCTCAGGTTGATAATTAATGTCTAGGTGATTAGTTGTTCTTTTATTAAGCAATCAATTTCCCCAATAATAATTGCATAATTATGTTCACTAGAGGTTCCAACATCGAAATCGTCTATTTCTCCAGATCTCCAAAAAGTCTTGGACAACCATTCCAAGGTATTTGAAGCTTCGAAAGGCCTCCCACCTATTCTTTATGATGATCATGCTATTCATTTGATTTCAGGAAGTGTTCCTCTAAACATTAGGCCTTACAAATATCCCTATGCCCAAACGAGTGAATTTGAACGTATGATTGTAGAAATACTAGGTTGGTATAATTAAACCTAGTTAAAGTTATTTCTCTGCACCAATAGTATTGGTGCACAAGAAGGATGGATCATGGTGCATGTGTCCAGATTATAGGGAGATCAACAAGCTTACTATTAAAGATAAATTTCCCATTCCCGTCATTGATGAATTATTGGATGAATTACATGGAACAATTTATTTCACAACCTTGGATCTTTGTTCAGGAATATATCATCAAATAAGAATGGAGACTAAAGACATTCTGAAAGCAACATTTAGAGCCCATGAGGGTCATTATGAGTTCTTGGTCATGGATTTTGGCCTTACCAACGCACCTACTCCATTTCAAGGTTTGATGAATTGCATTTTCAAACCCTTAGAAAATTTGTGTTAATGTTTTTTGCTGATATACAAATCTACGACAAGTCTTGGAAGGATCATGTTCAATATATTGACAGGGTACTCAAGCTATTGCTGGAGAAACAATTATATGAAAAAACCTCGAAATGTTTCTTTGGAGTACATGACGTGGAATATATGGGTCATATTATATCTCATTAGGGTGTTAAGGTAGACCATAACAAAATTAAAGCCATTAAGGAATGGAAACTCCTCACAACCATAAAGCAACTGCGAAGATTTCTTGGGTTGATAGGGTATTATCGCGAGTTTGTTAATAATTATGGGAGAATAATAACACCTCTAATAACATTATTGAAGAAAGATGCATTTTCATGGACTCGAGAAGACACTAAGGTCTTTGAACATCTTAAAGACGTAATGTGTCAAGCACCAATCTTAGCTACGCCGCACTTCATAAAAACCTTTATTGTGGAATGTGATGCCTCAAGAAATGGAATTGGTGTTGTTTTGATGCAAGAGGGAATACCCATTTCTTTTCAAAGTTGTCCAATCAAAGGAAAGCATTTACACAAAGCTATTTATGACAAGGATATGTTGGCAATACTACATGCACTTAAGAAATGGCGACCTCACCTAAGGTGTAGACAGTTCAAGGTAAAAAAGGATCATGATAGTCTTAAATAGTTTTTAGAATAAATATTATATTATGTTGGGTTATGACTTTGAAATCATCTACAAAAAAGGGAAGTGAAATATTGTTGCAGATGCACTTTCAAGAAAGGATGATGATGTGGAAGCATTTCTTTGTGTCATTTCGATTATCCAACTAGATTGGATAACTCAAGCAAGGGATGAATGGAAGAATGACAAAGAAGTGTGGGCACTCATTCAAAAGTTGTAGCAAGATCCTAGTACATCTGATACAGTTAGTTGGAAAAATGATTCAGAATTCCCAACTCAAACAAAATATTTTTCTAGAATTGCACACCTCTCCCTTAGGAGGGCACTCACAAATTTTTAAAACTTACCATGGGGTTAAGAAGGAATCTTTTTTGGATGGCCTTAAATCTGATATTCAAAATTTTGTGGTAGAATGTTTACTTTTCCAACAAAATGAAGTCGAGACAATTAAGACCTCGGGCCTATTACAACCTTTATCTGCTCTAAGTCAACATTGGGAGTTGGCTTCAATGGATTTTATCATAGGTTTAGCCAATTCCGAAGGAAAGAGTGTCATCATGGTTATAGTTGATAGGCTTAAAAAGTATGCACTCTTTTGTGCAATATCTCGTCTATTTAAATCCAATGCAATTGTTACTAGATTTATGGAAACAATTCAAAAGCTACATGGAAAGCCAAATATTATTGTAAGCGACAGAGGTCCCATTTTCACTAGAAATGTTTAGATGAAATTATTTTCTTGAGGTTACTCAATTATCTCATAGCTCATCTTATGATCCTCAATCTTATGGGAAAACTGAAAGAGTGAACACATGTTTGGAATGATATCTTTGTTCCTTTGTATCTAATAAACATACACATTCGATCAAGTGGTTACCTCTAGCTGAATGGTTGTATAACACTTCCTTCCATACTACAACAATAATTACCAAATTTATGTGACATTATGGATATCATCCACTATCCATCAGATCATCTTTACGAGAAAATTTTAAAGTTCAAATAGTGGAAGATCACATCGAGCATCAACAACAAGTTCACCAACTCTTGAAGGATAACCTCTCTTTGGTGCAAAATAGAATGAAACAATAGGCATATAAACATCGTAGTAAAAGAAGTTTTGATGCAGGTGACTTGGTATTTTTACAACTATAACCATACAAACAAATTCCCCTATAGTAAGACAAGAAGGATAATAAATTATCACCAAAGTATTATGGTCATTACAACGTGTTGTAAAATATTAGTACTACATCATACAAATTGGAGGTTCTTGCATCTTCTCGATTCTACCCAGTTTTCCATGTTTCATGGTTAAAGAAGGTTATAGGGGACAAAATTTCAGTTCAAACAATATTTCGAGAACTTGAAGAGGAAGTAAAAATCACATTCAAACATTAAGCAGTCAAAGAAACAAGAACTTGATAGCGACGAAATCGATCAACTTAAGAGTATCTCATCAAGTGGAAGAACTTACCCACCGAAGACTCTACATGGGAGGATAAAAATTTTATACAGAAACATCCAAAACTACTTAAGCATTGATGACAACACTTTTTTGAAGGAGAGGGGCATGCTAGGTCCCTATAATACTAGTGAATTCCCTCATTGTTATTGTTGGTGTAGCCCCTTTATTTTTATTTATTGTGCCCATGTAGTCTCCATATTATTATTATTGTGCCCCATAGAAACCCACTATTTTTATTTTTGTGCCCTTACATTATTATTGTTATGTCGGCCCTAATTATATTGTGGCATTTAGACTCCTATATATAGAAAGGAGATTTTAGCATTTGAATCATATAATAATTTTTCATTTGTGAAATGTAAAGAAAGTTTCCCCCCTGAAGGGGATAATTTTTAAGTCGTTAATATATCTATTTGTGGAGTAGTTGCATAACAATATTGTGTGCCTAGTTCTTATTGTTTAAATCCTTATACATTCTCAAAAGGATGGATGAGGATGAGAACTTATGAATATAGTCCTCGTATTAATGGGTCCATTGTGTCCCTAGATCTTATTATTTAAATCCTTATATATTCTCAAAATGATGGATGAGGATGAGGACTTATAAATATAGTCCTCATATTAATGGGTCTTCCCCTTTACTATATGGACACATTAAAATTTTAGCTCTTAAAGGATGGATGAGGATGAGGACTTATGAATATAGTCCTCATATTAATGGGTCCATTGTGTCCCTAGTTCTTATTATTTAATTATGTAAATCCTTATACATTCTCAAAAGGATGGATGAGGATGAGGACTTATGAATATAGTCCTCATATTAATGGGTCTTGCCCTTTACCCTTTACTCTATGGACACACTAAAATTTTATGGGTCTTCCCCTTTGAGGATGAAGACTTGTGAATATAGTCTTGATATTAATGGGTCTTACCCTTTACCTTTTACTATATGTACACATTACACATTAAAATTTTATCTCTTATTTGACAAGTTACACTTAGCTGACCTCTTGCATAGTGACCAATTAATTGACCACTCGCATAGTAACCAGTTAATTGATCTCTCACATAGTAACCATTTTAAACAATTTTATATTTATTATTAATACCCTTGTACTCTCACATAGTAACCATTTTATCTCTTATTTGAGAGGTTACACTTAATTGGCCTCTCGCATAGTAACCATTTTAAGCAATTTTATCTCCTATTTGACAAGTTACACTTAATTCACCTCTCGCATAGTAAGCATTTTAAGAAATTTTATCTCTTATTTGAGAAGTTAGACTTAATTCACCTCTAGCATAGTAACCATTTTAAGTAGCTTTATATTTATTACACTTAATTCACCTCTAGCATAGTAACCATTTTAAGTAATTTTATATTTATTGACCTCTCGCATGGTAACCATTTTAAGCAATTTTATATTTATTATTATAGTAACCAGTTTAAGTAATTTGACAAGTTACACTTAATTGACCTCTTGCATAGTAACCATTTTAAGCAATTTTATATCTTATTTGAGAAGTTAGTCTTAATTCACCTCTAGCATAACAACCATTTTAAGTAGTTTTATATTTATTACACTTAATTCACCTCTAGCATAGTAACCACTCTAAGTAATTAACCATTTTAAGTAATTTTAATATTTATTGACCTCTCGCATGGTAACCATTTTAAGCAATTTTATATTTATTATTATAGCAACCATTTTAATTAATTTTATATTTATTAATAACCATTTTAAGTAATCATTTTAAGTAACCATTTTAAGCAATTTTATATTTATTATTATAGTAACCATTTTAAGTAATCGCATAAAAACCATTTTAACTAATTTTGCAACCATTTTAACTAATTTTATATTTATTGACCTCTCGCATAGTAACCATTTTAAGTAATTTTATATGTAACCATTTTAACTAATTTTGCAACCATTTTAACTAATTCTATATTTATTGACCTCTCGCATAGTAACCATCATTTTAAATAATCGCATAGAAACCATTTTAAGTAATAGCATAGCAACCATTTTATGTAATTTTATATTTTTTGACCTCTCAGCATAGTAACCATTTTAAGTAATTTTATATGTAACCATTTTAAGTAATCGCATAGAAACCATTTTAAGTAATAGCATAGCAATCATTTTAACTAATTTTATATTTATTGACCTCTCCCATAGTAACCATTTTAAGTAATGGCATAGCAACCATTTTAAGTAATTTTATATTTATTGACCTCTCGCATAGTAACCATTTTAATTAATTTTATATTTATTGACCTCTCGCGTAGTATCCCTTTTAAGTAATTTTATATTTATTGACCTCTCATTATAACCATTTTAAGTAATTCATTTTAAGTAATTTTATATTTATTGACCTCTCATTATAGCCATTTTAACTAATTTTATATTTATTGACCTCTCATTGTAACCATTTTAAGTAATTTTATATTTATTGACCTCTCATAGTAACCATTTTAAGTAAGTTTATATTTATTGACCTCTCATAGTAACCATTTTAAGTAATTTTATATTTATTGACCTCTCATAGTAACCATTTTAAGTAATTTTATATTTATTGACCTCTCATAGTAACCATTTTAAGTAATACTTGTGTAACCATTTTAAGTAATTTTATATTTATTGACCTCTCATAGTAACGCAGGTGACTGTAATGCTACTTTTTGAAAGCTTTTCTGGTGGGTTTTTCGTGAAAGTTTTTCTGGTGTGTTTTGATACTTTTTGAAAGCTTTTCTGGTGGGTTATGCTACTTTTTGAAAGCTTTTCTGGTGTGTGGGTTATGCTACTTTTTAAAAGCTTTTCTGGTGGGTTATGCTAATTTTTGAAAGCTTTTCTGGTGGGTTTTTCGTGAAAGCTTTTTTGGTAGGTTTTGCTACTTTTTGAAAGCTTTTCTGGTGTGTGGGTTATGCTACTTTTTGAAAGCTTTCTGGTGGAGCTTTTCTGGTGGGTTTTTCGTGAAAGCTTTTTTGGTAGGTTTTGCTACTTTTTGAAAGCTTTTCTGGTGGGTTTTGTGTGGGTTATGCTACTTTTTGAAAGCTTTCTGGTGGAGCTTTTCTGGTGGGTTTTTAGTGAAATCTTTTTTCGTAGGCTTTGCTACTTTTTGAAAGCTTTTCTGGTGGGTTTTTTGCTGTCTTTTCGTGAAAGCTTTTCTGGTGAGTACCCTGTGTAACCATTTTAAGTAATTCTATATTTATTGACTTCTCATAGTAACCATTTTAAGTAATTTTTTATTTATTATTAAATAATTTATTTATTTATTGTTAGATACTCTTATTTCGTGAACTCCTTTAGATTCACAATTATTTTACATCGAATAATTTTTTTTATCGCATTGATACGGTTATGGTGGATTTCTTTGTTATATAAAATTGAGTTCTACATTTACATTTCGGAATGTGGGATAATCGAATCTATCTATGTCCCTTATTCACATATGGTGAAACTCTATACGAGCCACATAGGCTTGGGCCATGTGATTTCCTGTGGAAATTCTCCCACACAATTTCAGTGGTGGTGATTCCATGTCTTGATCTAATGGTGGAATAGTGCGTTAAGGTATTCAAAGAATGAAAAAGTATCCTTTCGATTAATTTTGTATCTTTTTATGACCAGGGATCGCTCCACCTGGTGGCCTTGCAAGGTTTTGTGTCTCAACTTCTTGCTTCAAGAATTCTACAAGTGCACTTCAGTACCTATACCATGTTTTTTACCGATTTGCTCTTTGAATATTCAATATTCTCTTCTTTATTATTTTTGGCAATTGATAGTCAGTACCAAGTTTTGATGTTCTATTGATGTTTTCTTTTTAGAGATAATTCCTCTTACTTTAGTACATACTTTTGCAGGAGCGTGTGAAACTCTCGAGAAGAAGGCTCGAGAGTTTCACACATTTGCTGATGGTTTAATTATCTCTAGTTTAGAATGCCGGACTCGTTGAAGATTTGTGACCACTCGGTCTACGAGCATGGTTTACAACTTTGATTCCTTTAATTGTTTTGTAAAGTGGATCTCATTGCCTATAGTAGTTGATTTATTTATCTTATATGAGAACCCTATTTGGGTACTCTAGATTGCTAACGGATAATTTTTAGCAGCACTGTCAGTTTCATTTACTTAACATTACATTATTACTTTGATTCTAGACTTCCCAAAACATGAGTGACTGTTTTGATTTACACTAGCAGTCTTTGACTTATTTTTAGTGATATTTTATTTGTCGATTACAAAGAAGATCTTCAAGGCAACCTAATACCTTTAGGTATATCTTTAATCTATTTTAATTTATTTTTTTCTCCCAAACTCTCAGCCATGTGTAAGTTTTTATTTCATAACCTTCCATGATAGGTATGATTTGAAGAGAAATTTTGCAAGATGAAGGTTAATTTTCCAATTTCAGAATGAATTAAAAAATTAACTCGCTTCTCTACTTCCCGGGTCATAACTTCGTATTATATTTAGATATTCTACTGATGGCCACTTTCATGTCTTGGTTTTCCAAAGAACTATCAGGGTATCTATTACTTTCCATTATTTTGGACCTAGATCATTAAATCCAGTGATGACTTTCTTGTTTGGTATTTTCTTTAATGATTGAATGGACCTTTTAAGTCTATAGACTTCACAGAGTCATTGTAGCTCGTATTAAAAGTAAATATGTTGGTACTGCATTCATGTTGATACTTTGAATGAACTAAACATAGTTCTTGGCATTTTCTGTCATTATTTCTTATGATTCATATTATTTAGGAATTGTATATTGATATACCACCACATTATATATTTATACATCTAATTTATATTGTGGTTAAACATAGTTCTTAGCATTTTCTGTCATTATTTCTTATGATTCATATCATTTAGGAATTGTATATTGATATACCACCACATTATATATTTATACATCTAATTTATATTGTGGTTAAATTATGTGCTACAATTGTTACCTTAAATTTTTACTTTTACAGTACTTGAATGTATTAATGTTTGAAAATTTAGCTCCCTCCATCTATGTAATATTCATATTCTATAATTAGTCTCATAACAGTTGTAAAATTGTTTGAGAAAGCTAAACTCATTAACCCTTTTATCTTATAATAAAGGATTAGGTCTGAATTCTTTCCCTAAACTTACTCTTCTTATGTAATTAGAACATTAATGGAATTTAAACGAGAGTACTAAATTCCATACCTACTCTATTAGGATAATTAGACAATCAACCAACTGATTGTATCTTATACTTCCCAATTCATTATTTAATTTCTCATGACTCTGCAAAAGAGCTTCAGAAATTGTATAGGTATCTGATCCTTACATAACCAACCATCCGTCTTGCTAAACGCATAACCAGAGGAAATTATTTAGTCAGTTTATTGGAATAGATGTCGTATTCCATGTTTCCTTAACCCGTAGAATAAATTTAATGTTGATTATATAGAACATATTCTTCAATATCTTTCCATGAGATGCGTTATAGTCTTGAAAATATAATAAAATTTAAAGGAATTAAACAAACTCGTTTTTTTTTATAGTAATCAATCCCATAACATCACGTAAGTATAATAGAGTAATATACTAATTATCTAAATTTTCTATTTATTATACTTAATTCTTGTTAATAGCATAGAGACTTCAATTATTTTTATATATATGATTTCTAGTTTTTAATTTTTCACAACTATAAGATCCAACTAGCTATATATGCCAGAACCACATATGCACGCATCTGTGTGGAAATGGACTTCAGCCCGGATTCCCAGCGGAAATACACCTAACAATTAAAGACTATGTGTGGAACCAGAAACTCGATTATGAAAGTGTTCTCTTCAGATGTCGATCTTGTTTTTGAGACAGGCCACCTAGCCAAAAATTGCCCAAAAGCCTCCGAGAAAAATTTTGCTAGAAAAACTCACCACAGATCTACATGGTGGGAAGGAGCACAAAAAGAACACTACACTGTCACGCAAGAAGAATACTCTCCAGAAAACTCTGAATTACAAGAAATCGGGCAAGATAGAAACAACTCTCAAGACAAGCAGGGGGAAAGCCCTGCCCAACAACAAAAAGGTGAATCCAACAACCCCTCAAGCATCGACAGTTATGAGGTTCCAAATAACGCACATTCTCCAACTATCTCCAAAAGGACGAACACAATAGATCGCGAAGCTAAGACACCAATGTCCCGAGAACCAGAAGAGATGAAGGAGATGCAAGATAAAGGAAGTTGGAAGACCATAGAGAAGAAAAAGAAAGCTACACCACCAATCTCGCCAAGAAAGACAAGGAGTCAGACAATTAGAAATTAGGAAATTATAGGTCTGATAGACCAATTTGGTCTCAGTGGACGTTAACCACCACCATCATCATCATCATCATCATCATATAGTCTTACATAAGCTTATATGCTTTTTCTACCATTGGATGATATTTCTAAAAAAATTCCTTTAACATTTTTATATAATTTACAACACACGATGCACATGAGTTATCATACATTTATCAAACACAAACTAATTTACTTATGCTTGTAGAATTTATCTCATGCCTCATGCCTCGAGGGGGATCCCCCAAGGGTAATTTTGGGGTTAAAAGGTCATGTTTAAGTAAATTTTTGTAATATAATTGTAAAGAATATGCATTTTGTTGTCGCACACCAGGTAGGTATTATGGGTCAAAAAGAGGAGTCCTCTCTTAGTTTTGTAATGTAAAGTCGTATGTAAGAGACCTACCCATGGTCCACACACCATGGGATTGTATAAAAAGAGCTAAGCTCTAAGTAGTTTAAAGAGACACACAATGGGAGATCATGTAATAGAGTGATAGCTCTAAAGAAGAAGTCTAAGTCTTCAGTTGTAGCATATGTAGAGGTTCTGCAGTTGAGTGCGCAGAGGCCTAGGGTAAAAGTCAGTTGAGTGCGCAGAGGCCTAGGGTAAAAGTCTGTAGCTGAGTGCGCAAACCACTGCAGCTATGTGCATAGGGTGGAGGGTGGACGGTGGACGGAGTCTGTAAACACTTGGAAGATATTAATAAAGAGAGATATTTTGCAATTTCTTTATTTTTGTTGTGTTGATACATCTTGATATTTTATGTATGAATTTCTTTTATTTTACTTATATGATGTGCAAAAGAATGCAATTACATTAATTAATTAGAGGCATTTACGAATATCTCGTTATGTGGTGTTAACTATAATTGTTTTATAAGATAAGGCAGTCACTTAGATTAATCATGGAACTTGTATGGCACGCTGCTCTAGCAGTGCAAAAGTATATTTTCGCGAAGGTATTGAAGGTGGGAATAGAGGTTTTGTCTTGCAAACCCTAGAGCAAAGCGACCTGCGTGAAGGCGGGGGTAGAAGGAATCAAACGATAACACAACCATCTTAGGGTGCGGAAACTTGGTTCCAACATCCCCCCATACTGCTTCAGGTGAGAATTTTGTCGACGCTCCACGGGCTCATGCCGAAAGGGCCAATAGTGTAGGGATTTGTTTAGCTAATTAACTGTGAACATGGGTTAGTGCCCATTAAGCCAACAAATGGTTCTGTTGCTATGACCAGAATCTGCATAAGAGATGTGTGATGTTGTATTTGTGGAATCCAACTAAGAAGGAGATTGGAGACTGGTTGGAAAGAAAAATCCACAGATTTATGGCACACAAGAACAAGAACCCATGACAGATAAAGGAATAGTGGTTGGACATATATCTATATACAAAGATCCATGAGATCTTTTTTTTCTCCTTCCCTATTGAGTTATAGAAGTGGATCGTGAAGCTACCAGATAGCCAAGGAAGGTGGAAACTTGATGGTCCTATTGTGTGGACCCCGGAGCTAGTATGAAGGTTAGAAGCGTCACAGGATAGGATCGCCCACACTGCCGATCATTGACTTGATCATGTCATAGGAGGATTCGTGACTAAATTTGCGGTTGATACCTCACCGAGCTATAGCGAGGCAAAGCAACACTTTTTCAAAGGACTGTGAGGTAAGTACGTAAAATCCTTCAATACCTGGATTAAAATGCTATTGTGTGAAAAATGGGTTATGCAACTTCCTTGATGTTCGATACTACACGAAGTGGGAAAACTTACAAGAACGAAGGAAAAAAGGGTCTGGACTATAGTCCATTGATCTCTCCTCTGAGAGGTGATGAGGAAGAAATAGCGAAGGTTTCTGTGCGAAGTGTTATTTAGTTAATAAGTCAAGGATTCCTGCGAATACCACCTCCACCCACAACACCTCCAACTTCACCACCATCACCTCCAACTTCACCAGTACCACCTCCACCTCCACCGCAGTTCAGTGTGGCAAATACAGTGAAGCTGCCTTTGTTCAAAGGCTTGGGAAATGATTACCCAGATGAATTCTAGTTCATTGTGGGGGTTGTATGGGAAGATCAAGGTGTTATACATGATAATATAAAGAAGGCGACACTCGTTAGTTCTCTGCAAGATCGCGTGCTAACTTAGTATATTAAATACTCTAATGATAACTCGAATGCTCGAGTAGCAGACATCCATGCAACACTAAATATAGACTTTAGTAGGCCTAAATCTGAAATGCAGTCCATTGTGGGATTCAAACACATCATGATGCAACTAGGTGAGATGCCTTGGGAACTAGATCAAAGGTTGAAATGTACAATCCACGAAGCCAACATGAATTTGACGCATGGACACCATAGCGAGTGGTTTGTAGCTTCGCTACTACCACACTTAAAGAGTGCACTATCGTAGTAAAAGATAACAACTCAGGCAGAGGCCTTGGATATTTCCATGAGGCTACGTGAAACCCTAATGCAAGATCCAAATCTAAGAGTTAAGCAGATCCATGTGCAACTGAAAAACCTGTGCCTTGATATGCAAAGTGTGAAGCAAGATAGGATGATTCGACGAGAGGTGCATGAGGAGATATGGTGCTTGAAATGCAAGATTCAAAGTCATGACAAAGACCATTGCACGGTCTTTGCAAACTATATTGCAAGAGGAGGACCGATGCCTTTAAGGCCAGAAGCTCAAGCAGGATCTAGCACAGGGCGTGCATTATGGTGCACTATTTGTCAGGTAGAAAAAAACATGCCACAGATAATTGTCACTTGATATAGAAGTTTGTAAATGCACCATAACAACTATTCTACAAATTTTGTAGGTGAGTAGGGCATGATGAGTGTACTTGCAAGAGAAATGAACTAATGATGGATAAAACTCTTGCCTATAGGGTTCAGGCCAAAACATGGCCCCTTGACCAGAGCACGGGGATGGAGCTTATAGGATTTCAGGGGCGAACAAGATGCTGAGGCGAGGCAGGACCTGGTAGAGGTCAAGGATAGCTGATTTGCTACAATTACGGAGGACCAAGACACTATGCCCACGATTGCACTAATACAATGCCTCTGCCATGCAAGTATTGCACGTTGTTTGATCATGAAATGGAAGACTATCATACGCTGATAGCTAGGATATGTGACAAATAGGTGCTACCACCTCCACTGACTTAGAACTTGCAAATGATGAGGTCTGAGCCACGCGAAAAGGATCCAAATGTAAATATAGTACTCGAAAGTAGAATTGGAATAGAATATGAAAAGGGGAAACAGCGAGAAGACAGTACATGGGATCATAAAGCTCTAATGAAGGAGCTTGAGTTCGATTTGGATCACGTACAAAAAACCTTCATGGAAGCTTAGAAGAGCTTCACTGAGGACTCCACCTCTAGAGGCAAGGATAAGAGTGAGTAGGAGATGTACCCCTTTATGCTCACAACTTTACCAGAGACCTATATGAAGTTACTGCATAATAGTAAGGCTGTGAAACAGTTACAAGAACTCATCAATAAATGAGTTGGAACTATGCTAGGTGAGCCATGTGTAGTGTGAAAGATTGGCAAGAATAAAATAAGGACGGGATAGGAGATGAGACTAGCCACGCAAATAGGAGGGTATAAAATGGATCAGGTTATTTTGGACTTGGGATGAGACACAAACGTCCTACCGAAGCATACTTGGGAGCGAATGGGGAGACATGTGCTACAATGGTCTCTTATTTAGCTAAAGATGGTGAATCAGTAGAGGATCATCACCATGGGGCGGCTGCAAGGCGTGACCATGGATATTGAGGGAGTGAGGGCATTGGTTGAATTTGAAGTAATAGAGATAGTGGACGACAAAAATCCCTATCATGTGCTCCTGGGAATTGACTGGGCCACTGATATGAATGGGGTAATTAATTTGAATAAGTGAAAGATGATCTTTGAGGAGAAATCATTGCGCGTAGTAGTACCCCTCGATCCGGCTAAAGTATCGCGCTATACAGAACTAGTCTGCAATTATGAAAGTGATGAGGATCTGGAGTGTATTTATAAGATAACAGCGTGAGACCAAGATTCGGTGAATCCCACTACATATGGATGAATTACATGGGATCATGAGAGTTCCTGCACTTCAGACTCCGATGAAGAAATAAAACACTGGCAGAATCGGTTACATGAAGTAACTACGCTGAATTGCAACATGATGACCCGATTGCTATATTGTTTGTCATAAGAGGTAAGAAATATGCCTACTTATGATGGTATGAATGAGGTAGATATATTTTTAGATGCATTTGAAAGTGAGGTACCAGAAAAGCAACGCTTCCAGGTGTTGGACTAGGCAGCGTGCGCTACGCCCGCAGGATGGTGGGGTACACAGAAGGGAAACTTTTATGATTGGCGCAAATGTAGGAGAATGATGAGAACTCACTTCAGGGAGCCTAAGATGTGAATGAAAAACAAGTATGATGGGTAGGATGATCCGTGCGCACATTCGGAAAAATGGACCTAGGCTTATGGAGAAAAGCCCTAACCTCAGTGGGTGCACTTGTTTTGTCATACCCTAGATTTGGTTCCAATGAACTGGTATGTAGAAATAGAGCTCCACCATGGGACAGGTGAATGGGATATCCTACAGAAAGCATTCATGATGACATTCAACCTTGATGATGGGTTTGATAGTCTTTATGAAGTGCTACAAGAGGTGAAAGCAGCAATCTTTAGGATACCATAGGATCTTTTAGATCTGATTCAGCCTGAATGGAATACTCAGCTAAGTTGCATGCTAGAATTTTATAATGTAACTACTGAAGAAGAGGATGAGGATACATGGAAGATTAAAATTCTAGAAACAGAAGGTCACCGTGAGGTTCAAGGACCGCAGATTAAGAACCCTGATATAACTGCACCATTGAAAACAAAACAAGTAAACATTGATACTAAGGTAGAACCCAAACTCATGAATATTGGAAACTATTGGAACGATGCGACGATGGATAAGGTCGCTGAATTGATTCGTGAATACAAAGATTTATTCCCTACCAAGTTTACGGATCTGAAATAGATAATCGGGGACCTAGGAATGATGAAGATCATGTTAAAGCTTGACGCACATCCAGTTAAGCAAAGGCCTTACCATCTCAATCCGAAGCATAAGGAGAAGGTTTACTTAGAGCTAGACAGGATGCTCGCGGTAGGTATCATCAAGCCTGTGGAAGAATCTGACTAAGTAAGCCCAATGGTGGTCCAAGAGAAGAAGCAAAAGGATGAGATAAGCATATGCGTGGATCTCAAAAAACTGAATGACGTGTGTGCATGATCCTTTCCCGACTACGAAATGTTGGACAATGTAGGTGGCCAGGAAGCATATTCCTTCACTGATGGGTCCTATGGGTACCACCAAATCAAAATCGCATCGGAATATAGGAGAAATTAAACCTTTGTGACCAAGTGGGGTTGTCTTCAATACACTGTAATGCCGTTTCGATTGAAGAATGCGCCTGCGATCTTCTGGCGTGGTTGTTGCACCATTTAAGGAATTTATTCATAAGTTCGTGGAGGTATATTTTGATGACTGGACTGTGTTTGGGCTGGTTAAGTGCCATGTAGCAAGATGGCGCCTAATGTTGGATTTTGTGTTCCATTTTGGAACATATTGGGGCATGTGGTTTGCAGATAGAGACTGATGGTAAACCAGGCGAAGATTGCGGTGATACTGAACCTCGAAGTGCCAAAGGGTGTGAAATAGTTGTGTGCTAGTCTGGGACATATGAGATATTGCATAAAGTTTATCAAAACCTACTCCCAGATCACCGTGCCTATGGAGAAATTGTTGAAGAGGGATGTCAGATTTTGTTGGAACGATCACTACAATAAGAGCTTGGATATATTGAAAGAAAAGATGGTTACCGCACTAATTCTAGTCTTCCTCGACTAGAAGAAAGAGTTTCATGTACATGTTGATGCGTCATGTATAGCTCAGGGAGTAGTACTAACACAACCTTGTTGAGAAGGCTTGGACCATCCTATTGTGTTCACAAGCTGAAGATTATCCAAACGAGAGAAGAATTATTCCACCATCGAGTGCGAAGAAATAGGTATGATGTATGCACTCTAAAAGTATAGGCACTACTTCTGAGAGGCCATTTTAATATGTATACGGATCACTCCACACTAAAGTACCTGGTCCATAAGCCTGTGTTGGGTGAGAGAATCTACAGGTGGCTCTTATTATTCCAGGAGTATGATTTTGAATCGGTTGTGAAGCTTGGACGATTGAACGTGGGACAAGACCATTTGTCAAGCATCGAAATAGGGGAGGAACCTACTAAATTGGAAGAAGGATTGCCTGAGACACAACTAGTTACAGTGCACATCATGGATGGTCATTTTGAGGATATAACACACTTATTAACAACAAGAACTGCATCAAAAGGATACAGTGTCCAACAAAAGAAGGAATTAGTGGTGCGTACAGTAGATTTCTCTATCATTGCTGGGCATCTGTACAATATGGGTACTGATGAGATATTATGATGGTATGCACCTGAGTTTGAAAGAAGCAACATCATCGTAGACGCTCATGGGGGCACTACAAGAGGCCATTATGTAGGGAGAGAAATTGCGTAGAAGATTCTACGAGTAGGGTTGTGGTGGCCAACCCTTCATCAAGACTCAAAAGCATATTGCAAGGCATGTGATGTGTCTCAAAGGATTAGCAGACCATCGTGAAGGGATGAGATGCCTTTGAATCTGCAGATGACATTGCAACCCTTCGAAAAGTGGGTGATAGATTTTGTAGGACCCATTTAGCCACAACAAAAGACAGGAGCAAGGTAGATTATCATTGGGATGGAGTATTTGACTCATTGGGCAAAAGCACAAGCGGTGAAGGATTGCATGGGCGCGATTGCCTTGAGGTTCCTATTTGAGAATGTATTGACACGATTTGGTTGTCAAAATATCTTGATGAGTGATTGTGGTATGCACTTCCTGAATGAGATGATGAGTGCACTGACGGAGGAATTTCAGGTATACCACCAGAAGAGCACACCTTATTATCCATAAGCTAACAAGAGAGTAGAGGCATTTATCAAAGTGCTCGAAAATGCATTGACCAAGGTTTGCAATGCTTAGTGGAGTGATTCGGACCTATGCATATCTGCACTATTATGGGCTTATTGAATGACATGCATGAAGTTGACTAGACAATTCCATTTTCAGCTTGTCTACAGTGTGGAAGCAGTAATGTCGATGGAATACGTTGTACCTAGTCTACGCATAGCAATGCTCAGAAGAATGATGGATCATGAAGCCCTGGAGGAGAGGCTCGCACAGCTAGATGAACTAGAGGAATTGAGATTTTTGGCTGGATTTCACTAGCAGGTCCAAAAGCAATGCAAAAAGGCATGGCATGATCGACACATCGAGTTGCACACATTTAAGATAAATGACCTGATTTTGTTATATGATAGTAAGTTTCATAAATTTCCAGGGAAGTTTAGGATGCACTGGTTAGGACCTTATGTTATTAAGGATATTACCAATGGAGGAGCGATATAGCTGGTAAAATTGAATGGAGAACCCTTCCCAGGAAAGGTGAATGACAGCCACTTGAAGGCATACACCAGTGGTCTAACCATGTGACTAAATGAAGGTAGCATAGTCTTAGTGCTCTAGGCAGCTGAAAGGAGGCGTGAGACTATAAACTACACTACCCAAGTTCGGGAGCTGAGCAATCAGAAGATGGTGTCAAGCAAGGACGTGTCACTGGGTCCATGGCAGCATGGAGGGAGTTGCATTTCCTAGGGAGAAATCATGCAGGTTGACCGGAAAGTGATCGTTAAAGTCACTATTCATGAAAATACGGAAAAAGTGAGGCTAAATGAATTGGGCAGTCAACATTTAAGATGAAATTTATGGCTTAGATCCTTGAAAATATTCTACCAATCTGGCATTAATGAACTGATTTTGGGGTGAATGGTCAAATTTGAATTCAAATGCCCTATAAATTACAGGTAGCTGCCCAACAAAAAACACTTGGCATTTTGAGTATTCAACTGTTGAGCTCTCAAGTGCCTATGAATCATAAGCAATACGAGATTATGATAGTTTTTGGTGTATTTGTAGCTTTTCCAGTGGACACACATTAATTCTTGTGGAAGATGATGTGAACACCCCTAGAAGTTATCAATACACAACAAGTAGTAGAGGAGTAGGCATAGGAAATAGAGAGAGAGGTAGATGTAGCTTCTCCGGAAGTGGCCAAAGTATTAGCGGAGGTCCCTAAATTGCCAAGAATGCCAACACCAAAGACAACACAACCAAGGAGACTGTGAAGGACAAGAAGGGCAAGAAGCCTTCCATATCGGTGCATGCGTCACGAAGGAGAAACCCAACAAAGCCCACTTCCTGGGAGAAAGGCAAGGCTATAAACCTAGAAATAGAGGAGGAGGATATCAAGGACATCCCGATGGACAATGAGGATGTGGGATTCGATGTAGAGGAGGTTGAAGCCCAGGGTGTGGACCCCATTACATGATTGTCGGAGTGTGTCCCTCCACGCAAGCCTAAATCCAAGGTCCCAAAGGATATTGATTAGAGTAAGACTCCCCTACAAACCCCTCTACTACCACATGAAATTAATTTCGACGGTATGTGCTTGGCGAGAGTGCTGATATTGAAGCTTGAAGACTGGGACTTGGTGGACCACAAGAAGTTCCCACACATGGAAACTGATCAAGTGATGCATTGCATCATAGACACAAATACAGGAATGACCACCTTGGAGCCATGGAGGTGGCCCAAGTGGGTAGAGAAGGCGGGATTGGTGAACCTACTCTAGGTGCTGCACTATAACTGCACTCGAGTGAGAGTTTTGGTCATCAAGTAGCTGCCATGCTTGGTACATGATGGGTGTCTAAGGCCGGAGGAGCCAATACCCATCACTGATATGTTGATTCACTGCATAACATGCCTATCGTACACACGTGAAAATCTAGCTATGATATTTGGTGACAAGGGTCATGAGTAGGCACTCATAGAGTTGATGAAGGAGAAATTCAAGCTAGTGAATGAGCTGCATAGGTACGCTATCTCCAGCATCTGTGACCCCGCTATGAAGGTGGCAACACAAATCCTTGCAGGGAATGTGATGCAGAAGTGTCCAGCTGATGAGGTGTCAGCGCCTGTCGTCGCACTTCAACAACAGTGCATGGAAGGAGTCCAGTTTAACTGATCAAGCTATCTTCATGGAGAGTTCCCAACGAGCTGCCACGAAGTGCAAGAGCAAAGCAAGACCTTCCACTATCCATGGTTCTTATTGTTGATTGCGATAGTAGCATGGGAGCTACCAGAGGAGAGCCAATTAACGTCGGTCATGCTAGACCTTCTTGAAGTAGCAAAGTACGCTTCGCTATGGGCAAGCAAGGATGCAGAGCGAGTTCAGGACAACAAGATCTTCTGGATCTTGATGGAAATGAATATCAGGATGGCAATCAATCGCAAGCCATGATTGTCGCCTATGATATACGCTAACCTTTACAGCTATGTTGAGTTTAAATCTAATTTCCATCGAATATAAATCAGGGCATGGAAGGACCCTACGCAAAAGTGGTACGATTTTTCGTTCCTAGCCATAGATGCTATCATCGATGCCAGTGCTTCATAAATGGTCGGTGGAGTGGCGCACTACCACAGACTTGGTAGTGGTTGGAAGCAATTCTACCGCACAGAAGAAGAAGGAAGAGGCCATGTTAAAGATGACACAGCTAGTCAAAAAGAGGAAAAAGGAGGTTGTTGAGAAGGCCTAGGTAGAACAGGTAGGAAAGGAAGCAAGAAAATATATAGGTGGCATAGAATGGGGCTCTCACAAAGGCAAGTAGTCGCCATCACCTGAGACCGAAGAGGAGGACATAGAGTAGCACAGCGCGCACCCTTAGAAGGCATATACCTGCATTAAGCACTCGAGAGAGCTAGAGAAGGGAGAGTATAGAAAGAAATCCAAAGCGACCAAGACCTCCCTGGACCCTATCACATTGACGGAGGGTGACTTATATGACATCGATGACATAGTCAAAGATGTCACCACAGAGGCCTTGTAGCAATTTGAAAAGAAGCAACAAATCATACTAGGATCCATCCAGACTGGGTTGCAGGAGTAGCAGACCCGCACATTGCAGGTGGGTACGGTGACTATGAACTTGGCTATTGGCACATCAAAGGCTATTGATTTGCTACGCACGAAGGCTTCTAGTGTGATAGTACTTCCAAATGGAGTACCGACCACGGAAAATGAGGTTGACAGGCTCAGTGTCAGTGCCTTGAAGGGAGTTCGATTGAACCTAGTAGTGCTTCCACGTGAAGCACTCCACCTCTTGCAAGATGCAGTAATTGCAGAGTTGAGGGCCTGTGAGCATTGCGCCCTCCAAGTGATTAGTTAATAGAGGATAAAAAATGAATAGATGGCCCTACAGAGAAATGCTACCATCACCGCTGAGGCCGAGGTGACCAACCAGAGTAAGAAGATCATGCAGGTCATGGAGGAGGCATGCATAATGGTCCTAGAGTTGGCAATTCTAGAGGAGGGGCTAGTCATGGTCCACATCTACAAATTGGCCACAAGGGTGTGCTACACTCAGATAGAGGTTGTGCGGGTTTAGTTGGAGATGAACCTACATATCACAGAGCTCCAGTTGAGGGCCCAGCCTTCAACACCTCCAGAGGTAAGGGAAAAATGGGTGAACATTGTCATAGAAGTAGTCACAGTGGTGCAGAGTGTAGTAGTACAATACACACAGTTATTCGAGCAATCCTTTAAAGTCTTGACTAGCTTGCAGGAGGACCCAAAAATCCATAGGCTAGAGATGGAAGCGAGTGAGCTACAACAACGTTATGATGAAGTTAAAGGCATAGTGTGAGTCATCACACTGACATAGAGGATAGCCAAGTTGTAGGAAGACAAGAAACTGAAGGAACAGGTGGATGCAACATTGCATAAAGAAGCAGTGCTGAAGGCACGACTAAAGCCCTAGCTAGAGGAAGCTTATACAGTCATAGGAAACATCGAAGGTAAGCTTGTCACTCTGGAAGCAATGCAACAAAAGCTTTAGGCTGACAATGGAGGAGCAGTAACTGAGAAGACAGTTGAAGATGCGAAGCAGGCAATAACTTAGTGCACGGCCAAAGTTGCAGTCATCTGGGTCGAGCTGGATGGGCTTCGCACAAAGATCTCCATGCCTACTGAGTGACTCGAGGGCGAGTCACGATGTTTTTTTTCGGGTCTTGTTGGGAGCGGGATCCCCCAAAGGCAGTTTTGGGGCTAAAATCTCATGTTTAAGTCAATTTTTGTAATATAATTGTAAAGACTCTGCATTTTTTGGTTGCGGAACATGAAGGTATTATGGGTCAAAAAGGGTAGTCTACCCTTAGTTTTGTAAAGTAAAGTTGGCTATAAGAGACCTAGCCATGGTCCGTGGACCATGGATTGTATAAAAAGAGCTAAGCTCTAAGTAGTTTAAAGAGACAGACAATGGCATATCATGTAATAGAGTGATAGCTCTGAAGAAGAAGTTCAATTCTTAGGTCATAGCATAGGTAGAGGCTCTACAACTAAGTGTGCACGCCTAGGGTGGAATTCCACAGCTTAGCTTATAGACCCCTAGAGCTGTGTGCACAGGGTAAACAATGTTTGTAAACACATGGTAGATATTAATAGAGAGAGATATTCTGCAATTTCTTTGTCTTTTTTGTGTTGATATATATGGATATTTTATGTATGAATTTCCTCTATTGTGTTTATATTATGTGTGAAAGACTGCAATTACATTAATTAATTGGACGCATTTACGAATATCTAGTTATGTGGTGTTAACTATAACTGTTTGATAAGATAAGCAAGTCACTCAGATTAATCGAGGAACTTTTATGACACGCTGCTCTAGCAGTGCAAAAGTACCTCAGTAGCAGGCTAGGGCTACGCGAGGGTCAATCGTATACTTTTCTGAAGTTATTTAACGTTGTAATAGAGGGCTTTTCTTGCAAGCCCTAGAGAGAAGTGACTTGTGTAAAGGCAGGGGTAGAAGGAATCAAACGATGTCACAACCATCTCAGAGTGTGAAAACTTAGTTCCAACATCCCCCCATACTAGTTAAGGTGAGGCTTCATTCCTTTCTCAGCGGGTTGATGCCAAATGGGTTAGTAATGTAGGGATTTGTTTGGCATATTAACGTTGAACCTAGGTTAGGCCCCCTCAAACCAACACGTGAATATTTTTTTTTTAATCTCCCATATCATTTTCATAACAGTACAAATATAAATAAAATCAGCGGCTTGATAATTTATTTATCTAGCATATAGATCTTATCTCATATACATGTATTTCCTTACTTCTACATTAATCTACTTTTTCATAAGACCTCAACTATCATTTTTTAATTTAATAAAATAAAATATACATAATCACATAGTTTCCATCCTAACTTCCATAGCCATTAAGTACAATAATTTAAAAGTATCGAAGTAGCCATATCCAAAAAATAAAGGCATAGGGGTGTTACATGGCTCTCCTCCCGCCCCCCCACCACCTTGGAAATAAACACAGTCCTCAGTGTTTCCTCAATTCCATATTTTCGAAAGATGAGAAGGAAATTCCTCCTACATTTATTTTTTCATTTTCAAAATAGTCTCTTAAGTACTAAAGTGCATCCATTACACTTTATTTTTAGCAATATCTCAGTTCATAAGTAAAATATACCCTTGTCTTCAATTCAAGACTCATTTCCTAGCATGTTTCCATACATTCTTACGAGGTTCTTTCCATATTCATTCATGTACCCCATAAAGAGTCACCATCCTGCACCCAACAAGGCTACCAACATGCACCCAAAAATGTTAACAGAATAAATATAGCGTATGAATAGTAACAATAGGTCCCATTTTGTACACTTACCCACTGGCTATGCCAATTGATATGGATTCCATCCAATGTTTCTTCCACGATATACAAAAGCATGACATTGTCAATTTCTTTTAATGCCATTTGACCAATGGCATTAAAAATTAAAGGTTAAGTTACTTACTTTTCTATCCTTATTGGTCACAACTAGTGACCCGTCATATTGGGTAACATTTTATCATATTCTATTGATATCATAATTGTAAAATATGAATTAGCTATGAATAACTAAAGGGTAGAAGAAGCTCTTATCTCTACCACTTTCAAGGTTATTATATTATTTTTAATTCCACCACAAATTGGACTTATACAGGTCTATCCTGGTTGTTTTTCCACTTGTTCCATACCTTTTGATAAGCATAGAGACTAAACCACAAAATTACGAGGAAAAAACAAGTTAAGAATTTGCAACACCACATAGGTAATTAAGGGTTAACTTGACATACTCAAGTTCCATAGTCAAAATAGCAAAATGTGACTTCACAGATCTTCTATTTTCTTTTAACTCACTCTTTTAAGTTTTTATGTTTATCCTACATCTCCGGTTATTGATGAAGTTTATGTGCATCTTATTCTTATGTATAACTAGAAAGTCTCTTCCCCTTTCATTCCTATGCACATCACCTACTTCAACACCCATTATGTTAATATATGTGTCTCCATCATTTTAAAACACCTTCTCTCTCTCTCACTTGCTCTCTCTCTCTCTCTCTCTCACACACACACACACACACACACACACACACACCCATACACACCCATACACACATATGTTTGTGTGTTAAAACATTTACTTTGATAGCTATAATTATCTCTCTCATCTATAACTTTTTCATTATCCTAAGGTTGGCCCATGCTTATTTTTTTTTACAGATCCAATGGTCTACTTAAAAAAATCCATTCACCATTCACCATCCACCCGTTTATCATACTATATCATTCAATCAATATTTAGTTAACTGTCATTTTAATAAACTCGTCAACTCTTTTCTATATGGATCATACTATAAAATAAACCAAATAGAGAAATCCCCAATAATTCAACCATACTAATTTGTAATCCCATTTTAGGGTCTACAACAATTCTATTTTAAGGAATTACATGTTTTCACTCTTGATTTTTTCCTTAATCAACTTCACACTTAACCATTTTTGTGTTGATCTAATGTTTTTTGCATCCTTCTAGCACTATTCTAGGATACTTTCCTATCTTCTGAGTTCCTTGAAGTAATAAAAAATCCATTACTCTTGTTATTTTCAGTATGATAATCTCAAATTTATTTACTTGATTTGTTGTTTCTATGATTAATTTTCTTTTAATCCCAACCTATTGAGATATTCCATCCCCACCTATTTAGTTGGTTTCTCACGATCTATGTCCATCTACTTATTCTTAAGTTATATCCTCTTTTCAACTCACGCTCTTGCTTACCATACTTGTTTCCTCGTATCCCATATATACATTTACAAAGGTAATACCAATAATCCCTTATCCAAGTAGGCGTGAATCTCAGAATTTCTCTGAAGCTTCTAAGTATGGAATTATGGATTATTTTGTTAGGTAGAAACCTCATTTGATACTACTTTCCTTTACAGACATAGTCATGGTTCCTCTAGCATGGTTCCTCTATTCAACTATTGAAGTTTTACATTTTCGTATGATCAACCTATAGAGCACTACTTAATTACAGGGTTCAACACTTTTCAACTCGTTGCATGTACTTAAAATTTATCCAATAAGTCTCTAAAGTATGTGTTCCTAACTCAATTTTGGGATCATTTAAACATAAGAATTCCTTGTCTTCTCTATTTATAACCATAAATTCTTTCTTTTGTATTCTCATATTGAAATTTGAGTATTTTTATGGATTCGTATCTTACAAAGCATCTCAATCATTGTTCGTAAATTCCTCCTTTTCAAAACACATTCAATGTGATATAAATAGTTTCCTCTGCACCATACTTTGTATGGAAGAACAATTATAATGTAGGTTCTTGTACAATTGAGTTTATCAATTCATGTCTTTACATCTGCATACTAGCCAATAAGAATTTCCCAAGATTTTTATCCAATTTATACATTGCTTGTATGAGATTATCCACAAAGTTTTCCTCCCATTGTATCCATTTCCAAATTTTACTTCTATACTTTTATAACAACGTATTGATTCATTCAACTTCCTTTTTTCATTCTTCTATTTTTCTTAGACAACTTCTCCATGAATTATTAAACAACTAATTCGACAAGGTTTATCCTCACTTTACATTTTCGATACTATTATTTTCTCTTTTGTATTCTATGCTTTTAAAATTCGCTCTTCGGTAGGGAACGTAACACAAATCCTTGACATAGTGTACTTAAGAAGTACATGTTATGTACAGGTGTATCAGCTTGTACACTATCATTCCTTACAAGATTTATGTCACAATTTACTTTGACCTAACAATATTAAATGGAAAAATGATTGGTTAACATCCCTTTTTGAATTTTTTTAATATTGTTCATAAAATTCTTTCATAACAATTTTATGCTATAAAAAAGATGCATCTATGTTTTTCTTTAGCTATCTAATTCATACTATTTCTTATGTAATATTCACTACATGTTATTCATGAGTTTGATTCTACCTCTCTCTCTTAATCATAACTAATTAGTTGATATCATCCTTTCTATGAAAAGGTGTTGAAATTTTCTTCTAAGGGGTCATCTCCCTTAGGTAATACCTTGAATATAGGTATACCAATCTAGTAAAAAGAATTTGTTGTGGTAATAAATGGAAAAAGTCTATAGACTAATTTGTATAACAATATTATTCAAAAGTAGCCTTCCATCTTATCCATATTAGACAACAATATACTTCAAGACAATAGGTATTATAAATCCACTTTGATTTTAAAGCATTTCTAACTTATTTACCACTAGATGTTTCAACTTATGCAGATGAGATTCATTCTATATTTATTTTCCTAATTATTTTTAATTGTGAATGAAAACAAAATTCCCCGTTAATCTTGTGTTGAGTTTTGTTCATTTTTCCCTTTTTAATATGGCATCTATGATAGTGGTTTCTATCATTTATGTACTCCTTGGGAGAGTTCATTCTAATTCCATACCTTGTATATGTAATAGTCTATTTACCACTATCCGTATGCTACTTTACTCTTCCTACCACAACTTTTATTAGATTTTCCTTCGTACTATTATTACACTTAGAACAAGAAATAGAAATAGAGTCACATCTTCTATTATTTTATACTTTACTCACCTTAGTCATGAATTCTAATTGGTTGAAAAGGTTGTCTGTGTTTATTAGAGTAATTTTATATATGGGTTTAACCCTATTGTTGTGTTATGCTACTCACACTCTATGTATGTGTTTTAATGTCCCATGCTATAATTATTATTTTCATATTCTAGTGCTCTAACACTAAAAGAGAATATGTTTGGAGAAGATTTAACACAATATTTCTATTTCTCTTTCTCATTTCCTATATAATAATATTTCATTCTCTTTAGACCTAACCAATTGTATATATCAAGCCTCAAATTCCCTATTTTCCTTGTACAATGGTTAGATTAACACCATATAATTTCCACTTTGTGGCCTATATATCAGCAAAAATTACCTCAGCACTTGTCTCACCCAATTCATCTTAGTTAATCCCTTACAAAAATATCTATAGATGATTTATTTAATGCAGTAACATATTTATGGTCCTATGCTCTTGTTTATAACCATGTTCTATAAAAAAAAAGAATATGCCTACTTAGAATCATAACCCTTACTATTTTTCTTCTTCCAACAATTTTGTTGTAATAGATGACAAATTATCTCTTATATGCATTTTAGATCTACTCTTATTTATGAGGAGATCTAGTAGATATTTTATCATTCATGTCTTCTTTGCTTTACACAATAACTTTGTTAATTTAGAAGTGTATGTGTGCCCATAGGCCCAAAATTTTTGTACATCATTATGAAAAAACTATTTCAACTATTCAAAAGAGAGCATTTTCAGAAAAATTCTTTTAATTGTGGTTTGATGAGAGGCCTCACTTTTGAACCTATAATTTTGGTAACATATGTAACATACCTCAATTTCAAGCAACCACAACCCCCCTTCCTCCCACAAAAAAAACTGTTATTTCTATATTTATTCAATAAAATAACAATTTTTTTTTTTTTTTTCCTTTAGATGTTTTACTAACTTGTCCCCTTTTTTCTTCTCACTGAGTGAAGGTTTTTTTCTTAGAGTGTCTCCTTAATAATTGAATTTGTAGTAGAAATAATAGTTTACTATATTGTGTCCCTAGTTCTTATATTTCAATCCTTATAAGTTATCAAATGGATAAGCACTTATGAATATAGTCCTAAGTGGGTCTTCCCCTTATATTTCAATCCTTATACGTTATCAAATGCATAAGCACTTATAAATATAGTCCTCATATGAGTGGGTCTTCGCCTTTACTAGATGGACACATTAAAATTCTACCTCTTATTTCAAAATTTAAATTTAATTGACCTGAGATCAGAGTAATCATTCTAATTAATTTATTATTTATTATTAATACCCTTATAGTTGTTTTTCTTCTCAATGTATGTCTCAAAAGATGCGAATAGTTCTTGTAACCCTAATGTTTTGTATGTTGAATATTATTACTCATAAGGTTTACACCGTAGGAAATCTCATATGTCATATTCAACTTATATAAAATATTAATACATATAGTTTTTTCAATTCGCTCTATCTTTCCATTCCATGAACTCCTTTAAATTCACAATTATATTACATCGAATCTTTTTTGTCATCATGATAATACCTTTATTTATAAACTTTGGTGCTTCATTTACATTTTGAAATGTGAGATGATTTAACCTATCTGAGTCCCTTATTTCCATATGGCGAAACTCTATACAACCCAAATAGGCTTGGCCCATGTGATTTCACATGCCAATCCTACGCACTTTCAACGGTGGTGATTCCAGGTCTTGATATAACTATAGAAGAGTATGCTAGGGTATTCAAAGAATGAACCCTATCCTTTCAATTCATTTGGTCATTTTCCACTTTTCTTGTTATGACTAGGGCATCGCTCCATCTAGTGGCCGTACGAAGGCTTTTTTTAAACTTATCGTTTCAAAAATTCTACAGGTGCACTTTAGTACCTATGCCATGTTTTTCACTGGTACACTCGTTAAATATTTAGTATTCGCTCCTTTATTTTTTCTGATAATTTATAGCCAGTAACAGGTTTCGAAGTTTTGTTGATGTTTTGTTTCTTAGAAACAATTCCTCTTACTTTCTTACATACTTTTGTAGGAGCGTTGGGCTATTTATCCTAGAATTTATTGTTCATTCGATTTGAATTATTAGTTACAGAAGAAGGTTCAAGAATTTCACAGATGTGGTAATCTTTTAATTATCTCTACTTTAGAACTCTTTATTCATTGATGATTTGTTACCACTATGTTTACGAGCATGTTCTATGATTTTGCTTCCTCTACTTGTTTTGTAAAGTGGTTGTTGCTGCCTATGGAAGTCGTTTTATCTTCTAAGAGAACCCTATTTGGGCACTCTAGAATTCTAATTCATAATTTTAGCACCACAGACGATTTAGTTTATTTAAAAATACATTATTATTTGAATCCCAAAATTTGAGTGATTGTTTCAATTTACAACAGGAGTATGTGACTTGTTTTCAGTGGTATTTTCTTGGCCAATTACAAAGGAGATTTTGCAAGTAGCCCATTTGAGGTAATACCTTTAATCTATTTTTAATTTAATTTTGTTCTCCCAAAATATTTTCCTTATGCAGGTTTGTACTTCATAATCCTTCATGGAAGTACACTTTCTGGAAAAAATTTGCCCGACGAAGGTTAATTTTCCATTTTCATGATGACTTCATGAACTAACTCGCTTCTCTACATCCCAAGTAAGAACTTATTATATTCAAATGTTCTATGGATCTATGGATGGCCACTTGCATGTCTTGGTTCGCTATAGAACTATCAAGGTATCCATTACTTTCCAATCATACCAAGATAATTTGAATACCTTATTTCGGACCATGATCATTAAAGACAATGACGAATTTCTTTCTTATTATTTTATTTAATGATTGTATGGACCTTTTAAGGCTATTGAATTCATAAAGTCGTTGTAAATCCTATTGAAAGAAAATATGTTAGTACCGCAGTCATGTTGATACTCGTCATGAAATAAACATAGTTATTGGATTTTTCTGTCATCATTTCCCATGCTTCATATCACTTACGAATTGTATATTGATATACCACCACGTTATATATTTATATATCTAATTTATATTGTGGTTGAATTTTGTGCTACAATAGATTACAATACTTTTATGTTTGTAGTGTCTGAATATTTGGCTCACTCCATCCGTGTAATATTAGGATTTTGTAACTATTCTCATAACCACTATAAAATTGTTTTAGAAAGATATACTTATTAATTTTATCTTGTAAGAAAGGATTAGGTCCAAAGACCTTCCGTAAACTTATTTTTATTCTCTAGATAGAATATTAATTGAATTTAACAAAGAGTAATAAATTCCTTACTTATTTTACTAGGTTAGTTAGACAATCAACCTATTGGTTGTATCATTTATTTTCCAATTTATTGTTTAATTGATCATGCAAAGTATATTTGTTAGGATATTCTGACACATGAAATAGTTAAGTATAACTTGGTCTAGTGTAGAGTAAGGTAAAGTGTGTTTCCTTAAGGTGTACATTTGTAACTTAAGATATCACTATCAATATATGTTCTACATATGAAGTGATCTCATAGTTCATTCTCTCCTCCACGGTTCATTTTATTATCTACAATAATTTGTGGCTTAACACGATTGATACATGATGTCTATTCATCCATCATCTCTATTTAAAGAGCATGGAGGAGGGTCATTTGTATGGCAAGAGTTAATGATAGAACCTTATGTAAATTTTCATTCTTTTATTGATAAATTGCGTGAACTCGCAGCATTGACTTGGACTATTACTATCTTTGAGGGTTTTAACCACGTCAAGAATACTTGTGTATTAATATTTGATCTTTTTGTGAGGAGTGTCTTTTGGTGCTATGTCCGAAGAACTTACGGTGTAAATTCCTACATAGTATCAAAGCTATTTGACGGCCGCATCTGTTCGTGATCCAAAACAACTTCATCTCACTATTTTTTCCTAGATCTACTATTTCTCACTACTTTCGGGCTGGGAGGACTACTTTATTGTGTGAGGAACATATGTTCGAGTGAGGAACCCTTTTTTATTTAGGCGAAAAGGTTTCCGGTAGCCCTAGCTACATCATTTTAAAGATGTGGAGGTATAGAGTCATTATTTACAGTTCTAGCTATTCATCTCTCTCTTTGTTTCAGTTTATTTAGCTATTTGTTTTTTATTACCGGATCTATACCTTTCGTTTCTTCATATGCTATTTGCCCTGCGACTCTGTGCCATTTGAGAAAATCATAAACAAAAAGCGAAGTTTGTTCTCATGCATATGCTCTTTTCTGTCGCACCTTAGTGTGATCTTGTAAAATTAGAAACATTGGGGAAAATATTTAATTTCTTGCTAAAGCCAACTTCAAGCCGTAAGGTTTGTTTTTTCTTGTATGTCCATGTTGGGTTTTGTGGTTTTTGTTTTGTAGGCAAAAAACGAGTTTTTTCACGTAAGTATGCACACTAAAGCTTTCCTCCTTTCCAACAATTACTAACTGTTAGGGTCCAACCCTAACCCCCTTATTTATGTAATAGGGTCAAGTCATAGTTATAGGTAGGTAGACAGTCAACAAAGGCCATATTAATAATTGTAAGTGGTTGACCCGCATTTAAAGAAGAAACCACAGTTAATTGCAAATGGGCCATGGTATTAGATAGATGGTATTAATAAGAACCATGCTATTGACCCATGGTATTGCATGTATGAATCCTATATAAAAAATAGAGACTCCCCTCGAGGAGCATTGGGTCTTATTTTGTAATTGAGCCTAGCTCTATTTGAGGTTGCCCCCTCGAAGAGGCAAGTGAATATTGTTTTTCTTTCTAAATAATAAAATGCATGCTCTTATTTCTAATTGTTCTATGTTTTGGGTATATTTCTTCGCATATTTGGTATTTTGGTATCTTCTCAAAGGTCAAGAGCATAACAAGTGGTATGAGAGAACTTTCGAGGGCTTGTGGGATCTCCATTTTTAGCATAATTGTTTTTTGCTAGAGACATGTTCCGACATCTTAAAACCACTCGATCTCTCATTGAGCACATAAACCTGCAGATTTGGGGAGGCATGCATGCAGGAAATACAAGAGGTGGTCACGCTTGCTCGACTCCCTTGTAACCCGTGTGTACCCCTTCGAGTAGTAACACATTAGATAAAACCGCACACACACTGTCTTCCAAGTACCCTCTAGGTATATCGGAAGCCTACTAGGCTCTCTTGAAACCTCGCCATAGATAAACTGTGAGTTGTCTTCCTACTATAGTACACTAAGAATAGCACTTGGGGAGATTACTTGTGCATACGATAATGTAGTCAAGTTGTACAGCTAAGGGTAAAGTTGATCCTCCTTGGTTAGTGCCCTGAAATATTGGGTCGAGTACTACTCTCAGACCATTATGTATATTGCAATGTGTAGCACTTGACACTCCTTGAGACCATAATTCCCTTGTCTCTCTCTTCATTAAGCATCATCTTTGCTAGATCAAATCTAGCAGGTGGGGTCTCATCACATCCGTAATAATTAGTTCTACCATTCATATCTCTCAGATCTGCCATTCAGATCTATCAGGTTTGCCAATCAGATCTATCAGATCCACCATACACATCTAGCAAATGGGTTTTGTAGTAGTCGCCACAATCAGATCTCACTACCTGTGTGGGCCCCTACTCCTGGGCATGATTCTTGTAGGACATTAGGCAAAATTTACTTTTCTGGGATTCGACTACTACAGTATTCCTAGGTGAGGAGTAAAACTCCTTTTGGATTAAGAAAAAAAATCTAAGACCCTCCTATGACGCTTATAGGAGACTTAGCCCATAAGAATCAGGTCAACGAGCTGAGTAAGGTGGTAACGTTCACTTGTTAGTGTCAACAATTTCAGTTGGTCTCAAATTTTATTTATTTTTTATGCAGTAACGATAAGTGCACCGAATCGGTGCATGGTACAAATGAGAGCTCAAGCTATGGCCAATGAGAATATCAACACCCTTGAACAAAAGTTGGATGCATTAATGATGATGATCTAGACCTTAGCTAACACAATCACAAAGGGCAAGTTAGAGGAACAATTGGAGGCATTTGGTTTCAATGAAAACATTGAGGGTAAGTCTAGCCATTCTCTTCACCTCTTTCCCAACCACCAATAGTCCCAGCCGAGACCACCCAAACTAGAAATGTATAAATTTGATGGCTCTCATCCAGCCACATGGCTAGCACAAATGGAGCAATATTTCACATTGAACCACATCAAAGATGATGCGACTCAGCTATGTGTGGGGAGCATGTACTTGGACAACGAAAGATGGCAATGGTGGCAGTGGCATCAATGTTGCTATGGAAGGCCTGTGACTTGGAAGGTACTCACAAGAGCCCTTATGGATCGCTTCGACCATGAATCTAATTTTTTGGATCATCTTACTAAGCTCAACCTTTGCTCGAGCTATCATCAAATTCTCATGAAAGAAGTAGACATTCCTAAGACTGCTTTCCGAACTCATGAAGGCCATTATGAATTCCTAGTCATGCCATTTGGTCTCTGTAATGCCCCATCCGCTTTTCAGAGCCTCATGAAACACCTGCTAAAACCATATCTTAGAAAATTTCTCCTTGTTTTCTTCAATGACATCCTCATCTACAGCTGCACCTGGGCCACACATATTCAGCATGTAGATTTGCACTTGGAACTTCTCTGGAAGCATAAATTATTTGTCAAGATGTCCAAGTGCCCTTTTGGCATGGAAGAAGTTGAGTATTTGGGCCACATTGTGGGGCGCGAAGGTGTGAGGGTCGGCCCCACAAAGGTCCAGGCAATGCAGGATTGGCCTCAACCAAAGACCTTGGAGAGCATGAGAGGATTTTTGGGTCTCATGGGCTACTATCACAAATTTGTCTGCAATTATGGTCGCATTGTTAGACCCCTCACTCACCTTCTCAAGAAAAAATCATTTCTCTGGAATGATGAAGCACAACAGTCATTTATAGCTCTCAAACATGCTATGTGTTCCACTCCCATATTAGCACTACCTCACTTCACCAAATCTTTTGTGATTAATTGTCATGTTTCAGGTATGGGTATTAGGGTGGTCATAATGCCGGAAGGTCGACCCTTGGCCTTCACTAGCCAACAACTAAGTGGGACAGATCTGGGATAATATACCTATGAGAAGGAGATGATGGCCATCTTACATGCAGTAGATACCTAGTGACCATACCTATTGGGGCGGCATTTCCAAATCCACACAGACCATCAAAGCCTTAAATATTTTTTGGAGCAACGCCTATCCTCACCACAAAAAAATAAATGGCTTGCCAAAATTTTGGGATATTATTATGAGATAATTTACAAGAAAGGTTGTGAAAATGTCGTAGAATATGCGTTATCACACCAATTTGAGGAGGAAAGCACCCTGCTCGCAATCTCCCTTCCCATTCCAAAATGGATTGAAGAGGCTCACAAGGAATGGTTTTCACATCCTTTACTCCCCCAACTCATTAATAAATTGTAGGTGGATCCAAATTCCATAGCGGGCTACTCTTGGCAGAATGAGATTCTTCGCTACAAGGATAGAGTCGTGATATCACCAACATCCACCCTCAAAAGTTGCATTTTGGTGGAGTTTCACTCATCTCCCACTGTAGGCTATTCAGGCTTTCATAATACTTATGCTCGCACTCGACGTTCATTCTTTTTGACACGCATGAGAAAAGGAATTCTTACTTTTGTAGCTAAGTGCAACATATGTCACTGCCACAAAAGAGAAACAATCAAATCCCCATGCACATTAGAACCATTGCACATCCATGCCTCAATCTGGATGGAGATTTCTATGGACTTCATTAGGGGTCTTCTGAAATCAGGAAACAAGTCAGTCATCATGGGGGTTGTGGACATACTTTCTAAGTATGCTCATTTTTTCCCCCTACCCAACCCTTTTACACTGACCTTGGTGCCTCAATCTTTCATGGAATAGATCTTCAAATTGCATGGAATGCCCACTTCCATTGTGTCTGATCATGACCCGATCTTCACCAGTAACTTTTGGTAGGAACTCTTCAAGCTACAAGGTACCCAACTACAACTCAGTACTTCCTATCATCCCCAAACTGATGGTCAAACTGAAGCAATCAACAAATGTCTGGAGACCTACCTTAGGTGTTTCACTTCAGAAAAGCAACATTTATGGTAGAGTGGTTACTTCTAGCCAAATGGTGGTATAACACTAACTATCATGCCACCACCAAAATGACTCCATATGAAGCAGTTTACGGTCAACTCGCTCCTTCACCTGCTTCTTATATCTAGGGATGCTCGAAGGTACATGCAGTGGATCAACTCCTCGAGAATCGCACACCCATGCTATCCCACCTCAGAGGGAATCTCCATCAAGCTCAAAATAGCATGAAGAAACACGCAAATCAACATCATTCAGAATGCAAATTTCAATAAGGGGATGAGTTATTTTTGAGGCTGCAACCATATAAGCAAACATTACTCAAAGACAAGGGTTTTCAGAAATTATCTCCAAAATTCTACGGACCATATCAAGTAGTTTAGCTCATCGGAGAAGTATCCTACAAGCTAGCTTTTTCACCCACTACAAAAGTCCATCTAGTCTTCCATGTCTCATGCCTCAAGAAAGTCATTGGGAACAATTTCTCAATTCAAACCAGTCTACCAGAATTAGATGAAGAAGGTTCAATCTGGCTCCAATGTGAATAGGTTCTTGACACAAGAGAATGGCACCTACGCGGTCGCATGATCAAGTAAGTCCTTGTCAAGTAGAAAGACACCTCTCCGGAAGATGCAACTTGAGAACCAACCACTGTCCTTCAGCGGTTTTCGCAGCTTCAGCCTTGAGGATAGGGCTATTTTTATGTGGGACGACATGTTAGGGTCTAACCCTAACCCCCATATTTATGTAATAGGGTTGAGTCATAGTTACAGTTAAGTAAAGAGTCAATAAAGCCCATATTAAGAACTGTAAGTGGTTGACCCGCATTTAAAGAAGGGACCACAGTTAGTTGAAAATGGGCCATGGTATTAGATAGATGGTATTTATAAGAACCATGGTATTGACCCATGCTATTGCATGTATGAATCCTATAAAAAGGATAGAGACTCCTCTCAAGGAGCATCATGTCTTATTTTATAATTAAGCCCAGCTCTATTGGAGGTTGCCCCCTCGAAGAGGCAAGTGAACATTGCTTTCCTTTCTGAATAATAAAATACATGCTATTACTTCTTATTGTTCTATGTTCTGGGTATATTTCTTCGCATATTTGGTATTCTGGTATCTTCTCGTAGGTCAAGAGCATAACACTAACCTTTTAAAATAGCTCACTTGGTCCAAAGTTACTTTATGAGAATAGAGGTATTGAGTTCAAGTCTTTCCTTTTGTTGAGTTACTTTTTCAAAAATCACATGTAACTTATGTTTTAAAGTTACTTTCTGTAAAAGTGTTCTCACCAATTATAAAATGTGAGTCACTTATAATTCTAAAGTCTCTTTATCTTTTATTTAAGTTACAATTTAGTGGGTAGCTTATAAAGTACCATTGTAAAAGTGACTTTCACTTATTTATAAAAGTGAGTCACATATATATTTTTTAAAGTGATTTAATTAGATTAAGTTTGGAAGGGTTGGGGATATTTTCTAAATATAACATTATCATTCATTTCTGCACATCCATGCACTTCGTCAGCATCTTCAACAATTTTTCTTCAAAAATCCATAACTTCTTATTTCGGAAGTCGTTTTCATAGTCGTTTTTTTTAATCAGCCTAAGTTTTCGAGATATTTTCACTGGAACATGTAGTTTCAACAACTACAACTTCAGTTTCTATTAAAATGGAAATTCCATGCCAAGTTATTCTTGACATCAACAACTACTTCCAATGGTGGTTCTACATTGTGGATTTATAGCCTCATGCCAAGAAACGAAACCTCAAGATGAAGATAAGGCAACCAAATCGGAAAATAGGAAAGATCTAGCATGTGGGTTGATAGGGATGTCTATTTCTCCGGACCTTAGATTCCATATCACAGAACTTGATTCTCCTAATGAAGCAATGGAACAGATCACTAAAGCTTTTGGAATTAAAAATGAAATTAGAGCCCATTAACTCAAAAATGAGTTGTTTACATTGGACCCCAATAAATTTTCTTCCATTGAAGATTTTTTTTTCCAATTTTAAGACCCTTAGACTTCTCTTGGAAGCTGTTAAGGTTAAGAAAGAAGATGGTATCCTTATCTATTCCATTCTTACTGTGTTGGGACCAACCTACTCTGTGTTTATTTCCACCTTCCATTCTACTAGATAAACCTTTATTTCTCGAGGATAAGACTGCAAGTCCCCCTCTTTTGATGCCCTTTGTGATTCTTTAATAAGAAATAGGAAAAGATCTTATATCTTGGTCTTCTTAATCTTGGAAATCTTCTAAGAAATCCTTAGCTACCTAGCAACAACCAAATTCAAAGAATCCTAAGAAGTAGTATCCTAAAATGAATGCTCCTAAACTTATTGGCTTGTTGGGGCCTAACCGAGGTTCAGAGTTAGTTAGCCAAACAAATCCCTATACTACTAACCCTTTTGGCAATAGTTCACGGAACGTGGATGAAGGTCTCCCCTGAAGTAGTATGGGAAGGTGCTGGAACTAGGTTTCTGCACCCTTGAGATGTCTGAGAGGTTCAGTTGGTCCAACTGTCTGTCCCTATGCATAGGTTGCTCGAGCACTTACGAGGCCTTCACGCCGTGATATACTTGCCTCTGCGCAGCCCCAGCCAGGGGTTGTGGGGCTTCTGCATTGGTGGAGCGGCGTTCTGTGCTATTCGCCTAAGTCGTAGCTAAGATCTTACTTATATTCCTATGCCTAGTTAATTATCTTCGTGCAACTGGATGTCTTACGTTATATTTATTTATACAACACATTCATAAGAGTTCACGTAGTAAATAAACAATACACTTGCAATTTATACCCAATCATACATTAAAACAGGAAAAGATGCACATTAATATGGTAAGCTTCTCTTTATTAATTCTTTCGGTGGTTACAGACTCAACCTTCCCTGCACACTCAGCTGTAGGGCTTAGCGCACTCAAGTGGAGACTACTAGGCCTCTGTGCACTTAGCTGCAGAGCCTTCTCCTACTCTATGACCCAAGGACACACTTTACACTTTGACTCAATCTTTTAGACTCATCATGCCTTTTTTCTATTTGCCGTCCTAGAGCCTTGCTCTATTTATACAATCCCATGGTCCACAGACCATAGGCAGGTTTATCAAGTTGACGTTACATTACAAAATTGAGGGTGGAAAACCCTATGACTCTATTATAAATTTGTGCTCCACACCCATAATTCGTGCAACTTTTACAAAATACTTGGTCAAAACTTGGGCTTCTAAGCCCCAAAACATGCCTTAAGGGATTCCATGCCCAACAGGCCCCCAACACAAACATCATGACTTGCCCTCGAGTCACTCTGTTGCCTCAGATATCTTCATGTGGATTCCCTCCAACTATGCTCGAACTACTTTAAGGTCGACAGTGCACTGAGTTGTTGCCTATTGGATTTGGTGTACGTGTTGTTCTGAGACCGCAGTGTCAGAAGTGTTGTTGTGCATCTATGCCTATGTCCCCTACAATTGTACGAGCTTGCCTTCAATTACTACTATGATGGTGAAGACCTAGTCAATCGAAGGTTGAACGCATGCCTTGAGGACTACTTCCTTGTGCCGTGCCGCATCCAACTGTTCTTTCAATGCTTCGGCCTACTACATCTGCACAAGCCTCTAAGCGAGAGCCACCACCTATGTACTTAGTTTGATGTTGTCATACTGCTCTTGGAGTTCTCACACCCCTATCTCTAAGCACTGAATGTTGGAGTCCTCCCTCAAATTCGTGAGGACCTCAAATGACTCTTCCAACATGCTAATGTAGTCCCTCACTGCACCACCGATCTCATTCAATCCCACTGTAATATCACTCACATGCGGTTCTCTGACTTTTGGAAGGGCGGACGGCTATGCCTTCAATCATAGCTCTACGATCTGAAGGTTTAGCTCCAACTGAACCTTTTTCATTCCCTCCCACGCCCTGTGCACCCCTGTTGTTAGCCTGTGGATGTGCACCTCTTCTAGTGTATTTGCTGGGATGGCCAGCTCAGGGATGTTTTGACAAGCTTCATCCAGTACCTGTACTAGCTGTCGATTTTGTAACACCACTTCCTCGTGATGCAAGCTTAATTGTTCTGTGTTTATTTTTTGCTCGCTGAGGACTTGCAGTGCATGGCTCTCCTTAGCCTATAGTTCTACAGTAATTCCATCTTGCAGAATGTGTAATGTCTCCCATGGGACTGTAGCCACATTGATGTCGATACCCTTCAACATGCTAATTGTAGGCATGTCAGCCTCATTTGTTGTCACCGGTGCCCCTTCTAGTAGCACTATGGCATTCGTCACCTAAGCGCGCAACATATGTTATGTTGTCATTGTTTCGACTACGAAGTTGGTTGAAAGGGTACCATCGTGAGGAGTGTGCACCTACAACTACTGTAGCTGAGCTTTAAGGGCCCCCAACATAATTTGGTTCTCCTACATAAAATGTTGGAGCACCTCAGAAGTGACATCCTGCAGAGTCTCGCTAATTTCATGCAGATCACCCTTAGTAAGGGTGATTAGGTCAATCGATAACTTCAATGCCTTGACCTTCTTACGCGGCCCTGTTCACTCGGGCAGGTGCTAGCGCTTCAACTGTGTTGATGCGGTTTGTGGGTTCGTGCCTCCCTCCTCTTCCTCTCCTTCCCCCCCATTCGAAGGTGACTTTTGGCCCTTGTCCACCTTCGCAACTTCCTCGCACATTGCTACTACTGTTGTCTTTTTCTATTTAGTTGTTGTTTATGAAGCATCCCACACCTCTTGCACTTTTACTGCTATTGCCTCCTTTCTTCTCTTCTTGGCCAACTGTGCCATGCGTAGCTTGGCCTCATCTTTCTTCCTTTGCACCACAGACTTCTCCATTGCCACGATGTTTGGAGCATTCCATTCTAGCGGCCATGTCTCTAGTACATTAAAGATTACATCGTCCATGGCCACAAAAGGTAGCTCTGTCCATTTCTTGGATGGTTCCTTGTATGCTCTAATATATATATTGTGGAGGTCTGCCTTAAAATTTAAAAAAACTTTGTAGGTTGTTATAGATAGTGGGTGGCAATTGTGGCTTGCGATTGATCCCCATTATGAGGTTCATCTCAATGAACACTTCAAATATCTTACTGTTGTGGATCCTATTTGCATCCTTTGTGGCCCAAAGCGAAGTGTACTTTGCGGCCCTTCGCAAATCCCTGTCAATTGTGGGGAATTGACTATCTTCCAGCAATTCCCCTGCCGCGAACAATATGGACAGTAGAAGCCATGCATAGTGGAACATTTTACCTTATTCCTAAGCTTCGTGGTAATTCTCCAAGAATTCCTTGCAGAGGAACTCAGACTAGTTAAATTGGACCCCGTTCGTGCACTACTCAGCAAGTTCTACCATCGGCGCGGGTACTTTATTCGCATGGCACTTGCGCATAACCTTACCTGCCAGAATTTGGTTCACCACCTGTACTGCTTTGTCTTTGATTCTAGATATGGCATAACCCCTCTTCTTCTTCTTTTCCAATTTATACTTCTTGTTCATGGCCTCTGCGATGGCCAAGTCACTACTTTTCCCCTCTGAGATATGTCTTGGGTCCTCTTCTTTGCATGGCAACTAGGTGATGTTGTGAATTAAATGCTCCATGATGGGGATGGGCTCCTCCAACCACAAACACACGCCATGCACCAGGCGGATTAGTTGCCTGATGATGAAAGTTGTTATTAGGGCGTGGTGGAAATGGGCACCCAAAGCAGGTTTAGTAGTCCTTCCTTTTCCACTCTGCGCAACCACTTCCACGGCTCTAATTCAATAACCCCCATTGCGGTGTTATGTTTAGGCTCCATAAGTTGTGCTGTCTTTGGGTGAGGGAATTTATCATTGTCAACAAGGTCCCAATCTTGCAATTTTAATCTAGGCACTCGTCCCAGGTGCATGCCCTAAAAAATGATGTTGTCTAGAAGGAGCGAGGCCTGGAGAAAGCTCTTGCTCTCATCAAGATCCTTGGGCATTCTAGCCTTCCCCTTCCATGAGGGGATATTGCCTGGTAGCTTTGTTCGAGGGTGTGTAGGCTCAGTTTCCTCCTCCATGCTTTCGTCCTTATTTTCTTTGATGATTAGTTCCTCTAGGGCTTCCTCCTCCTCATCGATTTCGATGTTAATGATTTTCCCCTTTTCTTCCATTGCGAGCCTGGTGCATAGCGAGTTTCACAAGGACACACATACAAGAACCATTGCCTGTTTGTCATTCTTTGGTATTGGTGTGCATGGTGATTTCGAGATTTCTACCACAATCCCGGCACCTTCAGTGGCATCCCCCATAGTCAGAGCCTTCACGGCCTCTTTGTAATGCCCCACTTAAATCAAATCCTACAAATTTTGTTAATGTTTACATAATCTAAAAATATTGAGAAATATAGGTCTAATATAAAATTCATGATTTCCATTATTTAAATTCTCCACTTACCTTCTCAAATTGAATATTGGGTAGAATTTGATCTCCTTCCATTATTTCAAAATGTATGTATTCATTTCACATTACCCAATGTACCCTCACATTTATTAAGGAGAAGACATTGTCCTCTCCATGTAATTACATTTCACATTCCCCCATGTACCCTCACATTTACTTGGGAGAAGACATAGTCCTCTCCAACTCATTATCAGTATATATATTCATTGCACATTACCCAATGTACCCTCACATTTATTAAGGAGAAGACATGGTCCTCTCCATGTAATTACATTTCACATTCCCCAATGTACCCTCACATTTTCTTGGGAGAAGACACAGTCCTCTCCAACTCATTATCAATAAATATATTCATTTCACATGAGAGGTGGTTGAGATGGAGAAGGAAAGGAGGGTATAAAAAGGGAAGGGGGAAGGGAGAAAAGGGGGAGTTTTTGGGAGGTTTTGCTTATGAATGTGGGGGTTGGTTGTGATTGTTTGGACTTGTTATGATTTTGGGAGACCTTGGAAACCTATGGAGGTTTCTTGGGTTTGAGAGGAGGAAAGTAATGTTATCTGGTTTTGCACATTCTTCTTGAGGACACACTATATCTGGTTGGACTTGGGCACGGAGGGCTAGGGAACCTGTGGAGGTTTTCTGGGCTAGGACTTTGTTTCCTAGTTGGCTGGGTGGTAAATCCGGTTGGGTCGGTGAGAAGGAGCATTCAACTGGAGCTATACGACAAAGGTATCATCATCAACCACGAGAACAGGTATTATTCCATGAACTACTCTTGTTAAGTTGATATCAATGGAATGTTCATCTTAATTTATGTTGCTTATGATTAAATGATAAGATGTTAAATGTTTAAAACTTTGTGAGAAGGTCAGCAAGCTCCTTTTATTACTTGCAAATCAATAGTAAAATAGATCTGTTAGTGTAAAATAGATTGAAGCTCTAATAATAGGAATCAGGTTCTTACACTCTTCGGTGGTCATCTTTGTCATTTCCATAACTTCTTCAGCTGTTTCCATCGTGTCCATCCAAAAATCTATCACTTGCGAACTCAAGGGCTTAATCAACACTCGGCACAAAATAAACAGGGCTCTTCTCAATATCTCAGTTTTCAAATGACCAAGTGTTATTTGTTGGGTGGCCCTTTGTAATTTATAATGCCTTTTCAATTGAATTCAACTATTCCCCCCAAATTTGGTTCATTAATTCTCCCTTGGTGGTAGATTTTGTGAAATCTTATCCATAAATCACATTTTAAATGCCTGTCGTCTGCTCCATTTGGTTTCAAGTCGAGCATCCCATCGTGAATAGTGACTCCAATGGTAACTTTTTGGCAAACCCGCATGAGAGTGTAGCACCGTTTGTGTGGTCCCAAACCTTGTAACTCTTTGCTTCTGTGCACAATTCCAACATCGTGCAGCTCTCGAGCATAATAATTTATAGTCCGGTGCCTCCTTTCAATTGCCTCGAGTGCTAAGATTGTACTTCCCTTGGCTAGTCGGGTGGTTGCACTAACTGTATAGAGTTCCATCCTATCATCCATCACTTTTCCTTGAAAATACCCACCTTTTATTGTTATAGGAATCACTGTGCACTTTATCTCTCTAGCATGGCACACTCGTTGATTTGTTGAGTAATATGTGGTCCAAGACAAGGCATCAAACTGATTAATTCGTAGTGATAGCCGTCAAACTTTTTAGCATGATCATGTGAATCATGTCTTAACACACTCATCTTCTTATTGAGAAAATATTCCTTTATCTCATTCTCTATATTCTTGACTTTCGCTTCTACCAGAGTGCTTTTCTTCTTTAATCGATGTTTTTCTTCTCAAGTTCTTGGAGCCTAAAATTTCCTTGTTGGATTTCTTCTTCCAAGGTTCCGCAAACCATCATATCTACGAGTGTTGTCATGCACAGACTAGGCTTTTCATGTAGTAGAGGCCTTACCTTGTTTTCTTTCTAGTCTAGCTTTGGCAGTGCCTACGCGGTTAGGTTCTTGTATGTGGTCCTATAATCCCATAGAATCGTTGCTATGTGCAGGTCCCAATTATTCCACTTCACATTGTGGACCTTGTTCAGCGTTTTTCACTCTTTGTTAAAGGCTTCTGTGTGGATTATCTTTTGTTCACTTGGTTTTTCCATACATTGTGGTTCCAACTGAAGGGGTTGTTTGCATCATTGCCTTGCCTGCACCTTCTCATTGACTGTGTCTCCTAATGCGAAGACTGTGTGCATCTGTGAAGGTTTCATACCATATGCCTGTATCCATCAAGATAGGTGGGTGTGCGGACCATTTCGTCTAGAAATCTTGTCCGTCATTCTCATCCAAGGCTGCCCAAATTGCATGCATGTCATCTTTATGTATTCACGCCAATCCTCAAAGCTTATTTGGTGTGTAACCCACCAACTTGCAGGCGTAGCGCACGGTACCCACTTCAAAGCTTCGAACAGTTTCTGTTCTGGCACTTCTCTTTCAAATTTGCTCAAGAAGTCATCCACCTCACTTAACCCATCATACGTCGGCAGGTCTCTCACCTTCATTGATATGCATCACAACGATCTCGTCATAATGTTACAATTCAGTGTGGTTACCTCATGTAACCAATTCTGCCATCATTCTATTTCCTCGTTCGAATTTGATGTGCATGAGCTTTCATTCTCCCATGAGATTTGTCCATCTGCAGTCGGATTCACCCAATCTTGCTCTCACATGGTTATTTTGTAGATGCAGTCCAAGTCATCCTCGCTACCATAGTCGTGCATTGACTCCGTGTAGCACGATCCTTCTATAGGGTCTAATGGTACAACCATGCGCAGAGACTTTTTCTAAAAAATCATCTTATGTTTCTTTAGATTTAGCACCCCATTCATGTTATTCGCCCAATTTATTCCTAATAGTGCTAGGTAGGGATTGCTATCATCAACAATCTCTATCACTTTGAAATTTGTTAACGCGCTTGCTCCTTCGATATCTACTATGATTCACTACAATCTCCCCATATGTAGGATCTTTTGTTGGTTTTCCATTTGCAATTGGATAGGAGACCATTGCAGTGTAAGACTTCCCATGCGCTCCCATGTCTACTTTGGCAGGACATTCTATCCAATCCTAGATCCAGAATCACTTGGTCCATCTCATATTCTCCAATCTGCGTGGTCAATCTCATCTCCCTTCTTGTTCAAGTTGTGTGCTTTCTGAGATTCCGCACTATGCATGGTTCTCTGAGTGTGATCCCAGCACATCTATTTATGAGTTCTTGCAGGCCCTTTATAGCCTTGTTGTCACGCAACAGCCTCATGCATGTATCCAAGAATGTAGTAAGCATCGATGGGTCCATTCTAGCTCCATTCTGTCTTTACATCCTAAGATGGAGGCCTCAACGAAGCTCTGCTTGGCTTCCATGAAGGTTTCCTCAGTGCACTCCAAATCAAATTTTGGTACCTTTGTTGGTGCCTTGCAAACCCAAGAACTTTCTTCAAGTTGCGTGCCTTTCTAGTCATCAGTCATAATTCTACTTTAGAGCACGATATTTACATTAGGGTCTTCCTCGTGTGGCTCAAACCTCATCATCTACAGATTCTGGATGCTGGGAGGTTGGAGTGCTCCTTTATCATGCAACCTCACTATCAAAGTGGGACAATCCTTCGTCCCATGATCAAACAACATACAATACAAGCATGATGGTTGCGTTGGATTCATACAATGGTGGGAATAATTCCTTGGCCCTCTGCAATTGTAACATATCAGTTGTCTACAACCTCTTCCTAGTTCCCTTCCACCTCGGCCTCATCTGCGCCCCTGAAATTAGGTGCACACCATCCCTACATTCTGATTGAGGGGTCGCATTTGGGCCTGAACTCTGTAGGTAGGAGTTTGATCCATCATCATCTCATAACTTCTATAGGTGCGGCCGTCATGTCCTACTGACCTACAGAAATTACAGAACAATTGCTACGAATTCTGCTTATACTTCTGCAATAAATGGCAGTTATCTCTAGCATTCTTTCCTCATATCTAACAAATTGTGCACCATAGTTCAGGTGCTGCACTTGGTCCTGCTTGTGCCTCTAGCCTCAATGGAATTGGCCCTCCTCCCGCAAGGTAATCCATGAACACTGGGCAATGGTCCTTGTTGTACCCCTCGCCCTTGCATTTTACACACCATACCTCAGCGCACATATTTGGGCGATTTGTCATGTCTTGTTTCAAACTTTGCATCTCAATGCAAAAGTTTTTCAACTGCACATGAATCTGCTAACTCCTAGGTTGAGATCTTGTAGCGGGGTCTAATGAAATCTCATCGCGACCTCCAAGGCCTCGGCTTGAGTGGTTATCCTTTGTTGTGATAGTGTGTTTCGTAGATGCATCATTAATGATGCTACAAACCATTCACAATGTTGGCCATCTATTAACATCATGTTAATTCACGAATTATGCACTTCAGTCTTTGATCCAACTCCAAGGGGTCTCGCCTGGTAGCATTGTGATTTCCTTGAACCCAACGATCGACTATGCCTCTGACTTTGGCTTATTAAATTCTTTGTTTAGCACAACTTGGATATCCACGATCCCCGCATTCGAATTGTCATTGTAATGCTTAATGTACCAAGTCAGCGTGCAATCCTACAGAGCATTGACCAATGTTGCCTTATTTATATTGTCATCCATGACTTCCTGTGATTCCCATATAGCTTTTATCATGAACAAAAACTAGTCTGGATCTTCATTCCCTACTCCCTTGAACACTAGCAACTTTATCATGCTTGCCATATTTCTTCACGGTGGTGGCGAAGGCGGTACGGGGCAAAGACAGGGATGAAGATGGTGGTGTGGGTGGGGGTGGTATGCATGGAATTATCTACCTTATTAGATTGATCACACATTTTGGTGAGACTTTCATGAGCTCTTCTTCACCCCTTGCAGAGGTGAAATCAAAGGGCTAGTTTCTAGTTCTATGCTACCTTCGTTTCTGTAGATTCTCCCACTTCACATAGCCCCAAACATCAATTTATTCACATAACTTGTTTTTCACACAGTAACATTTTAATCCAGGGGTTCAAATATTTAATGTACTTCCCTCACGGTCCTTTCAGAAAGCATCATTCTACCTCGCTATAACTGACTAAAGTATCTACCATGAATTCAATGATGAATCCTCCTATGATTCAACCAATCCAGTGATCGACAATGCACGTGATCTTATCCTCCAATGCTTCCAATCTGCTTCCCAATTTTGGAGTCCACACAATAGGTCTGTCGAGTTTACACCTTCCTTGGCTACCTGCTAGCTTCACGATGCACTCGTATAGCTCAGTAGGAAAAGACGTGAAGAAACTTTCATGGATCTCTGTGTATAAGTAGCATTCTAACCATTCTTCCGTTGATAGTCATGCATTCCTATTTTTTGCACCATGAACTCATGAACCTTTCTATCCAACCAATCTTCAATTCACTTTTTTGTCAAATTCTAGTGATATGACATCAGACATCTTTATGTAGATCCCAGTCCCAAAAACATAACCATTTGTTGGCTTGTTGGGGCCTCACCCAAGTTCAGAGTTAATTAGCCAAACAAATCCCTATACTATTGTCCCTTTTGGCAACCATCTGCAGAGCGTTGACTAAGGTCTCACCCGATGCAGTATGGCAGGGTGATAGAACCAGCTTTCCACACCCTTGAGATGTCTGAGAGGTTCAACTAGTCCAACTGTCCATCCCTACGTGTACGTTGCTTGCGCACCTCCCAAGCCTTCATGCCTTAATATACTTGCCTCCACATAGACCTAACTAGGTGTTGTGGGGCTTCCATGCTACTAGAGCAACATTTTGCTATATTAGCCTAGTCACACCTGAAATCTTACCTATCCTCCTATGCCTAGTCATTTATCCTCGTGCAACTAGATGTCTTATGTTAGATTTATTTATAAAATACATTGATAAGAGTTTGCGCAGTAAATAAACAATACACTTGCAATTTATACCTAATCGTACATTAAAATAGGGAAAGATACACATAAATATAGTAAACTTCTCTTTATTAATTCTTCTGATTGTTACAAACTTGACCTTCCCTGCGCACTAAGTTGTAGGGGTCCACGCACTCAGTTGCAGACTAGTACGCCTCTGCGCACTTAGCTACAGAGCCTTCTCCTACTCTACGACCCAAAGACACACTTTACACTTTGACTCAATCTCTTAGACTCATCATGCTTTTTCTTTGTTCGTCATCCTAGAGCCTTGCTCTATTTATACAATCCCATGGTCCGCAAACCATGAGTAGGTCTATCAAGTCGACATTACATTACAAAACCGAGGGTAGAAAACCATGTGAATCTATTATAACTTCACGATTCGTGCCCATAATTTGCGGCACTTTTACAAAAGACCTTGTCAAAACTTAGGCTTTTAAGCCCCAAAACATGCCTTGGGGGATTCCATGCCCAACAAAACCAAACAAGGGTCCTAAGCAATTTCAGTCTCAAAATAAAAAATCATTTCAAAAAAATGAAAAGGCAAATAAAAATAAAGGGAATAAGACTGATAGACATTGCGACTTTTGTAATCAATATGACCACTTAGAATCAAAATGCTTGAAGAAGATGGAAGCCTTGGAAGTAACAATGAGGAAGCATAACATCCATTTGGAGCACTCTTCAACTTCAACTTCATCTTCAGGAATAACACTTTTTGCATGTGGTTGTTAAGCATTTCGGTCTGGTTATGCACTAAATCTATCTTCTTCTTCTTATTCTCATGAGTGGCTCATGGATTCCGAAGCTTCTTATCACATGACCAAAAACAAATCCATGCTTTCTTCTTTAAATGATTGTAACACCAAAAATATATATGTTGGTGATGATAGATCTCTTAGTGTTGTAGGGACTAGAACTGTTCATCTAGACAATGGCAAATTTAATGATGTATTATGTGTTCCAACCTTATCCTACAACCTTCTATCTGTATATTAGATAACTCATTCAAGTGAAGGTAAAATTGTTGAATTTTCACCTCACGGTGTTGTAGTTAAGGACTTAAGAGATCTTAGACAGATTTTAGCTACTTGCATTGTTGATGATTTTACAAGGTTGTATAAGTTTAAAAACTTTGGGTCATCAAATCTTTGCTCGGTATTTGTTGCTCATAATGATGAAGTGAGCAAACTTTGGCATGAGCATTTTGGTCACTTAAACTATCACTCCCTTTAGAATCTATGTAAAAAAAATATGGTTACAGGTCTTCCAATGGTATCTTGCAGAGATGGTGTTTGTTTTGGATGTGTACTCGGAAAACATCATTGGCATAGTTTTGAAAAATGCGCCTCTTGGAACGCCTCATCCCCTTTACAGTTTGTGCATAGTGATTTATGTGGTCCACTTCGAGTTGTTTCATTCTTTGCCTACAAGTATTTCTTAACTCTCATTGATGATTTCTCCAAACGCATTTGGGTATACTTCTTAAAACTCAAGAGTGAAGTATTTAACATGTTCTTGGCATTTAAGGCCTTTGTTGAAAAACAATTTGGACATCAAATTCTTAAGTTAAGATCTGATAATGGCAGGGAATATGTTAACAACAAATTCATCAACTTTTGCACTAACAATAGAATTAAAATGCAACATATTGTTCCATATACTTCACAACAAAATGGTGTAGCTAAAAGGAAGAATATCAGCTTAAAGGAAGTGGCTAATTGTATGCTTCAATCTAAAGGACTTAGTCTTAATTTTTGGGCAGAATCGATTAACTGTGCAAATTACATAGTAAACCACACTCCTACTAAGGTTTTAAAGAATATCATTCCAGAGGACGCATGGAGCTCAATTAAACCAGATGTAACTCACTTTTCTGTTTTTGGAAGTGAAGCATGGGCCCATATTCTAGATGAGAAATGTAAAGCTTTAGAACCTAAGAGTCAAAAATGTATTTTTGTTGGATATTTCTGAAGCTGTCAAAGGATATAGAATTATTCCACTTAAGTCCAAAGATTTTATCATTAGAAGAGATGTAATGTTTGTTGAAATTATATCAGCCTCTGAACCTAGTTCGGTGGATGTGCCACCTCTCTCTATACCTTGTACTTATGAAAATATTTCTTCTTTAGATGATGACAACAAGGATGACAATCCTCCCACACCTTCTCTAGATCCTCGTTCAGCTCTTCAGCTTCCAAAATGGGCTTGTGCTACTCGGGATGCAGCATGTTCTGTTGTAGGTGATCCTACAGATCAATGATGTACATGTTCTCAGTTCGATAGAGCCTCTTCTTCACTGGCTCAAGCTTCAGCAAATTATGATCCTAACACCTTTGTAGAAGTCTTAGGCCATCCAGATTGGGACACATCTATGAATGAAGAATATCGTTCATTATCGCCAAATGATACATGGTATTGTGTTCCTCTTCCAAAAGGATGAAAGCTTGTTAGGTGAAAATGGGTTTACAGAACCAAGTATGGACCAGATGGAAAAGCTAATAAACATAAAGCTCATCTTATGGCTAAGTGTTTTTCACAAGTTGAAGGCATTGACTATATTAAAACATTCTCCCATGTTGCCAAAATGATCTCTATCCGCCTTGTTCTTTCCCATGTTGCCTCTTTCAAATGGGAATTCCATCATATGGATGTTAAATCTACCTTCATGCATGGGGACCTGCATGAATAAATATATATATGGAACAACCTCCTGGCTATATACAAACAGAGTCCAACCTTGTATGTTGGCTTAGAAAATCCCTTTATGGTCTCAAGCAAGCCCTTGGGCTTGGTATGTCAAAATGGATAGCTTTCTTTTACATACTAGATTTTCTAGGTGTCATTCTAATAATACTGTCTACACCAGGAAAGTGGGTAAGTCTCTTATCATTCTTGTTCTGTATGTTGATAATATTATCCTTACTAGTAGTGATCTCAACCTTATAAACGATGTGAATTCCAACCTTAAAAAGAAGTTTGAAATGACATACTTAGGACACTTGCATTATTTTCTTGGTCTTCAAGTCTTGCAAACCAAGGAAGGTATTTTCCATTCCCAGTCCAAGTATGCCTGTGATCTTCTACGCCACTTTCACATGGAAGACTATAAGCCAGCCCCTTCTCCCTTTTAGTCTCGAGCCAAACTTTTAGTCACTTGTACTTCCCGTGAAGTTGATACTACCTTATACTATCAACTTGTAGGAAAAATTTTGTATCTGACCCATACTCTTCCCGACCTTTCCTTTGTTATTGGCCTTATTTCTCGTTTATGAAAAACCCACATGAAAGTCCTTGGAAAGTAGCTAAAACAATACTTCATTATGTTTGAGGTACAGTTCAATTTGGGATTCATTATAGTGCAAAACAATCTCCTCTATTGGTTGGTTTCACTGATTCCGATTGGACTGGTGACCCTGATGATCGGAAGACTATTGCAGGTTATATCTTCACTCTTGGTTTTGTACCTATTACATGGGTTTGCAAGAAACAAAGTGCCATTTCTCTTTCTTCAGAAAAAGCAAAGTATCTGGTGCAATAGAAGCTAGTAAGGAAGTCGTGTGGCTTTGTCAGATCTTGTCAGAGTTTGGCTTTTAGCAACAGCATCCAACTACACTTTGGTGTGATAATCAAAGTGCCATTCAACCATGTAAATATCCAGTCCAACATCGGCGCAACAAACACATTGAACTACACATGCACTTCATCAGAAAGCTCATTCATGATCTTGTTCTTGAACTGCAATATTGTTCAACTAATGATCATGTTGTAGACATCTTTAAAAAGGCTCTCACAGAGGCAAAGTTTACAAAACTTTGATTTATGGTTGGAATTCAAGAAGTTCTCACTAAGGGGGGATAGGCTCTAATGCCTCCTTCCTTCTCCTACTGTGTCATATTTGTACATCCTTCAATCCTATTCCAAGTTGTTCTTAAGGAGGGATGTTAGGATATTCCGACACATAGGAAATAGTTAAGTATAACTTGATCAAGTGTAGAGTTAGGTATAGTGTGTTTCTTTAATATGCACATTTGTAACTTAAAATGTGACGGTCACGATATGTTGTAGACGTGAAGTGATACAACGGTTCATTCTCTCCTAATTACTACCAACACTTGATCCATGGCTTAACACTTGATTGGTCCATGATCTCTGTTGAAAGAGCATCAAGGGTCATTTGTAGGGTAACCATTCATGAGAGAAACTTATGTGAATTTTCATTCTTTTATTAATAAATTGCCTGAAGTGGCCGCATTAGCTCAATCCGTGGACTATTTCCCTCTTTGAGGGTTTTAACCACACCAAAAATACTGACGTATTGATCTGTGATATGTGTGTGAGCAGTGTCCTTTGGTGTTCTGTCTGGGAAGCTTACCCTCTAAATTCCTACAATATTTAGAATTTGTTGTCTTTTTAAAATAGCTAAGTATAGGCATATAATCCTTATACATCCGACCATCTATCTTGGTAAACACATAGCTTGAAAGAATTATTTAGTTAGTTTATTAGAATACATTTGGTATTCCATGTTTCCTTACACAGAAGAAATTTAATGTTGATTATACAAAACATATTCATTGTCTTTCCAATGAGATATATTATAGTCCTGGAAATCTAATACAAGTTATAGAAATTAAACATATTCTTTTTTCCTTTTGTGTTGTAATTACTCCCATAACAACACATAAGTATAACACAATGTTATAAAATAATTATCTATATGTTTCTTCATTATAAATAATTCCCACTAATAGATTAGATAGTTGAAGTTCTCTTATCTATATATATATATATATATATATGACTTCTAGGTTTTAATTCTCCATATGTATAAGATCCAACAATTTATATAGTCTCACATAGGCTTATATAGCTTTCTACTATTGGATGATATTTTAAAAGTAATTCCTTTAACTATTCTGCACAATTTATAGGGCAGGATCACATCAATTATCTTTGATTTATCTAACATAGTTAATTTAACTATGCATGTAGAATTTATCTCATGGCCAAACTTAGTTTTTTTATTATATAAAATATCTCCCACGTCAATGTCATAATAGTAAAAATCTAACCAAAATCAATGGCTTGACAATTTATTTACCTATGTATATAAATCTTATCTCATATGCAAGTAATTCCTTCTACACTTATCTAGTCTTTTTCAAAACACGTCAACTACTATTAAATTCAACATCAAATAATCACTACCATCCCATACCAAATCAAGCTTGTTACTTGAAACTTAATCGATATATGCATGAAAAAAGGGTAACAATTACCACTCATTAATTAATTTCAATATGAAATCTATCTTCTTACTACCAAAACAATAAACTATGCCAAAGCTAATGTATGAAATACAACCACAAATGTATCTTAAACATAACTAACTATTTGGGTAATATTTAGGAACAGACCACATTCTGCCCAATCATGAACTATCCTAAAGGTCCCCCCAATCTTAGACCTTCTTGACTTCAGAAATCAACAACCCCTTTGATTCCTAAGTGGTTTCTCTTACAAACTCTTCCCAATAGTTTTTCTTAGCATTGTTCTACTTTAAGGTCTACCCACCTTTTGCATAGGCCTTTTGGTTTAATTTGAGAAAAAATTTCTTTTCTTTTTCTTTAAAGAATTCCTTTCCCTCCCACTGTGCCTTATTCCGCTTTTCACCCACTTAGCATTCCTCTCTAGCTAAGTAATTATCACAGTATTTCTCTCCCTTTATGTTAACATATTTAGCATCTTTCTCCTAGGGACTTTTAGGATACTTTTCGCAAAGGTCCACCATGTGGAATTTAACCACTTAACAACTTTTCATGAGTTAGAACGAAGTCTCTAATTCTCTAGTTCTCTTTCCAGAATATTCCCAAGAAATATCAATTTTTTTTGACACAATCTCCTATTTTTTTTTTTATTGCAAAAAAGAAAAGGATTGAGCTCCTTGTACATTCGAAAGGAGGCTGGTTCAAGTGTGGTGCACAAAATGGGAGCACAGTCCCAGCATCCACACTTGCAGCCTTAGTTCTATAAAAATCAAAAACTAGTATGGAACATTGTCCTACAAATTGTCCTAGAAACAAATTATATTTGCACTGCATTATATGAAAGACAAGTCACCAAAACTAATTTACTAATTCCTCTTGCTGAGGGTAGCGCTTCTTGTTATTCCTAGTGGATGTTTCCCCTTACTGGCCTTGATTTAGGGTCTTGTTGTACTCAACTATTACTTTAAGATTCTTGCGTTTGTCTTTTACATCTTCTATTTTGTCTCTTTGTTTATCTATGTCCCTTTGTATCTATACATTGGCTATCTTCATTTCTCCCATAAGGTCCTTTAAAGCTTTGTTAAACCTTCCAATCATGAATCTATTGGCCCTGCATGTTGGGTAACTATTGGACTTTTCTATTGTATCTAAATGATTGCAAGCCATTGTATTGCTTTGAACTTCTGTAGGGGCTCTGTCTTTTTTGATCCCTGTGATGGCCCTTCTTTGATGTCATCTGCTTGTTCCTCTTTTATTGATGACAAAGTTCTAGTTGATGGAGTCCATTTGATGAAAAATTCCCAATACTCTGAGAGAAACAAGTGTGCGTTGATCCTGCTTTGTGCTACAATAAAAATCTAAGGAGTTTTCTTGAAGGGAGTAGATGGATGGAAGATGATGATTATGTGAGAGGTGAGGGATGATAAGAGTAATAGGCTCCTAGTAACCAGAAGACTGAGGATGCTAGAGAGGTGAAACTTCTCTCAAAATGACCATAGTTCTTAAGAACCAAAACCTATGAGTTATACAGAGGGGGGAAATGCATTAGTGAAGAGAGACTATTATGTGTTTCTAAATATTTGGATTATGAGAGAGAGGTATACCGTAGGTGGTATCAGCTCGGGCAAATTACTGGAGAGCAACTAAAGTTATAAAAGTTATACCACTCTGAGGTGGATTGAGCCTAAGTATACGAATTGATGGGTTGGGAGGAAGGATATGGCAAGTTGTTGAAAGCTTCAGGCTAATAATGGGATCATCAGGAGGATTTGAGGCAGGGGGATACAAAGAAATCTAATCACTTGAGAGATAGCCTAAATGTGAATAGGCTGGACTTTCTAGATAGCAAAAATGATTGTGCTCTTCAACCAATTTATTGACCTTAGAGCAGATGGCTAACCTGCTACTGTAGGTGATTATCTTCTTGTAAATTACCTTTGGTCTTGTATAGCTACCCATTGTAGAACACCTTGCACTTGTGTGACATTTTCGATCCTAGAACTTGTGACTTATATGAATGTTACTGTCTTTTCTTAGAGGTAAAGGATGCCTGTAATCGTTATCATGCGTAATATGAAGATTGTTGGGGATTGAGTGGATTTTGTGCTCTGAATCTTGCATATTACACTTGAGATCTGCTGATACCAAATCTTCTTTGCATTTTGCTGACAATTTCAATCTAGGAATGAGAATTTGATCATCTTTATCTTTCCTTTCAATATGCTTCTTTTTTCTCAGTCCTCCTTATAATTGTGGAAATCATGGCATGTTTATGATATAGACTTTGTTGTTTTCCTTTATAGTCCCAACTGATCTTTCAATTGCTTTATCAGCGCAATTATCTACTTCTTGGTTTTGATTTCTCAACACATGTTTGAAAGTTATTTTTCCAACACTTGTTATAATTGATCTAATCCTCTGACAAAATTTATTAATAGTGATACTATTGAAGTCCTTTTCATTTACCATTGTTGCTATGATAATTGTCAAGTCTACTATAATTATAGGATCTTTAATTGCAAGTTTTTTTAACAATCTTGTGCCTAAGAGAAGGTTATAAGCTTCTACCTTGTTGTTTATCATTTCTCCAAGACTCCATTCATAAGTAATAATTGTTTTCCCATTAAGGTATCTAATTACTCCATCTGCACCTGCTTTTCCTGGGTTATTCTTTGAAGCCCCATCGAAAAAAATATTGAATCTTTTTTTTATTTTTCCTCCATTCTTCCAGTTCTTTATCATCTAACCTTGACTTCCAATTCTTGGTTGTGGAAGAAATTTTCTTTTCTGTTGTAGCTTCTATATTTTTTTCTAATATTTCTTTGTTGTACAAATCTTTCTTTTCTTGCTATAGGTTGTCCTGATCCACATTTGACATTCCATTGGAGCTTATTATTTCTGACACTAGGCTTCGTGTTTTTGAAAGAATCTTGCATATTATTGGTTTTTGGTCTTTGAAAATACATTTGTTTCTGGCTAGCCAAATTTTCCAGCACAGAATTGAGTGGAGGCAATTCCAGATCCTGCTTATTGTAGCCTTGTTTATTTTTTAGTACAAATAGCTCTTCTCCCAAGTTTTATAATGTGTAGATAGCTAATTTGAGAAATTTATATTTATTTCTAGCATGCTTGTTATCTGAGTCCAACATTCTCTAGCCACCCTACAGTCCATGAAGAGATGTTAAATTGTTTCTTCTTCCATTTAACACATGACACACTGAGAAGGCCCTTGTATTCCTTTTTCTTTTTCATAGGTTAGAATTTTCCCTTTGAGAAGAGTCCAAATGAAAGCTTTGATATTAGGCAGGAATTTTGTTTTCCAGGTTACCTTCCATAGACTCCATTCTTATTGGTTTTTATGTTCTTGGAGGACGTTATACCCTAATTTCACAGTATATTCCCGTTGATTTGGGTCCCACACAAAGTCATCCTAATCCTCTTTGTTTATAGGAGCTACTTCTCATAGGTGAGATTTTAGTTTCTCCCATTGACCTTTTAATCTTTCCGGAATTGTTGGTGTTTTCCATTCAAGCTAGTTATAATGATCCCACTCAGAGATTGAATATAAATTATTTATCCTTTTCTCTTCCATCCAACACTGGAGTCCTCTTAGATCACGCTGGAGATGTAGAGGGTCTCTTCCCATTATTCGATCCTCCCAAATTGCAACTCTTTTGCCATTCCTTAGTTTTTTAGAAATCTGGTCTCTAATAAGGGGAATTATCTTCTTTACAAGTTTCCAGACTTGTTTGCAAGGCCTGACTGGAATGGATTTAGTTATCAATTTTGTTCTGTGATGATTTAGATATTTGAAGGATAGCACTTTTTCCCACCATTATTCCTTTCCACTTATCATTCTCCAAATTATTTTTATCCCTAAAGCAATATTCATTTGGCCTGGTAGGCAGATTGCTAGATCTCCCCTTTTCATAAAGAAGGGTGACTTGCTCCCAACGTACTAAGATGATTTTTTTATTCTCTTGTTTTCCTTCTTGGCATAGAAAACTTATTATTATTATTTTCATTCACTTGTGTGCACTTTTTGGGACTAGAATGATCACATATTGATAGACGGGAAGGGCTAAAAGGAGTGCCTTTATCATGGTCACTCTTCCTGCCAAATTAAGTCACTTCACTCCCCAGTTTTAGATTTTATCCTTCATTTGTTCCACTTGATTGCTCCATAATTCCAATTTTACATTTTCCTTAGGACGGGGTAGTCCAAGATATGTAAAGTGACTCCATTTTGTTTGTATTGGAATTTTCAAAATTTGTGATATATGTTGCATATCTCTTGGAGAAGTGTTCCAGCTATATATTCTACATTTATTATTATTTAGCATTCCTCCAGAGCCTTGAAGAAAATCATCCAAAACTTTTTAAAATATTCTAGCTATCATGCTTGATACCCCCCATAATAATGGTATCATCGACAAATAGTGAATGATTTATATTTTTAACCCCTCTTGCTATCTGTATACCTGCTATTTTCTTTTCTTTCATTGATTTTCCAGCGTTGTACTTAAATTTTCTGCCATGGTGATATAGAGGAATGGAGATAGAGGACAACCTTGTCTTAACCCTCTTGCACTCTAAAAAAAATTATTGGGCCTTCCATTTATTAGAGGGGCTATCCATGGGGTTGATATACTAGCCTGAATAGTCTCTATTATCTCTGTTGAGAAGCCAAATTTTTTGAGTACTGTTGCTAAATAATTATGAATAAATCTATCAAAAGAATTTGCCATATCTAGCTTTACTAACATTCCTTTCATTTTCCTTTGAATGTTGTTGTGAATGGTTTCTTGTACAATGATCGCATTGTCTATGATTTGCTGCTTGGGAACAAAACCACCCTTATTTTTCGATATGATTTCCGGAAGAATTTTCTTGATTCGATTTGCAAGAATTTTGGTGATTATTTTATATGAAGAATTGCAAAGAGATATTGGTTTGTATATTTTGAAAGTTATTGGATTAGACTCTTTGGGTATGAGTGCCAAATAGGAAGATTTTGTGTTTCCTCCAATTTTTTTTTTTGAAAAGCATTTTTAATCATTCACATAAAATATTTTTTAATAACATCGTAGTGTTGTCTGTAGAAAGCCATTAGAAACCCATCTGGTCTAGGAGCCTTGTTAGGGTGAAGACTCCAAACCGCTTCCTTGACTTCTTCCTCAGTGATCTCTTTATTTATCCCTGCATTTTGCTAAGCACTTAATTTTTTATTTATGTGCTGTAAAAATATTCATTAACTGCTTACTGATCATTTGTTGTTAGCAGCTCTTGAAAGTAATTGTGTGTTGTAATTTTTAATTCTTCAACTCCCTTTATCTCTTGTCCATCTACTTGAAGCTATTCAATCTAATCTCTTTCCCGTCTTATTTTCAATGAATTATGAAAGAAGGTTGTGCTTTTATCTCCCGATTTCAGCGAGACACATTTGGACTTCATTCGACTTTCATCTTCTTCTTTTCTATTTTGCTTGTAAATTTCCAAGAAAAATTCCTTTTCTTGTAGATAATATTGCTTGCTTTCTTATTTGTTTTCTTTTTCTTTATTAATGTTGTCCATTTTTTTTGTAAATATGTTTTCCTAGATTTGTCTCGAATATCATTTTCTCTTGCACAAATTTTTAAGTGCAACATTAAACTCTTTAGCCTTGTTTCCCAAACATAATGGATCGACCTAGTGATACGTCTTCTCCAACTCTCTTTTATTTGATTTCCAAATTCTTCATTGATGTCCCAACTTGAATTGTATCTGAAAGGGAGTGGGCCTTGATTTTCCAACTTACCCATGCTCAATACCATCGGCTTGTGATCTGAAGTTGTTGTGTGAAAGATATTTCTTTTCACATAAGTGAAATCCGCTACTATGTTTTCTTGTACTAAGATTCTATCCAACCTTTCGTTGATATTATTCTTGCCTATTATTTTGTTACTCCATGTGTACTTCCCATTGCTTAGAGGAATGTCCATTAGTTTATGTTGTTCCATTATTTCTTCAAGGGCTTCTCTTGATGGGTATGTATGATAGTTCCCTCCAAATGTTTCTTCGGTGTTCCTTATCACGTTTAGATCTCCTCCAAGGATTAATTTCTCATTTTGTCTTTCTACTAGTTCTTCTTTGATCAAATTCAAGCAGTGTTCTTTGTCTCTGTAGTGATTTGGAGCATAAACATTCATGCGATATAGTTCCTTTGTGTTGAGGTCTCTCAAATCTGTTATAATCCAGTGCTTGCTAATTTTTTGGTTTATAAGTTCTCGTTTTATTTTTTCCCATATGGTGCATATTCCTCTTGATGCTCATGTTTCCTCTAACACTGTTCCATGATAATTTCTTAATTTTCGAATCAATTTTTTTATTTTCTTGATTTCTTGTTTTGGTCTCCTGGATCATGTAGATGTGTGGCTTTTCTATGAGTAAAATATCTCTAGTTGTATTGGCTTTGAAAGTGGTGCCAAGGCCATAGCAATTCCAAGAGACCACTGTCATTATTTATTGTTGTGATGGTAGGAACCTCCCTTTCCTCTTCGCTAACTTTTTTCATTGTTTCCTACACTTTTCCCAAGGAAGGGTTCCATTGGTTGTTGAGTTCCTAGTTCCATTTCTTTACCTTTAACCTCGTCTCGTATTTCCTTGTTGGATTTTCTTCGTACTTTCTTTTTCTAATCCAAGGTTTGAGGGTTTTCTTTAGCTTGATTTCTAGTTAATATGCAGCCCACTGCTGGAAGTGATAGAGTAGAAATAGGAATAGAGGAAGAGGGAATGTGTGCAAGGGAGTTGGGGTTTGATATTGGGGATCTGGAAGAGGATGGTTCAATAGAGTCTTCCAAGGGCCCAAAGCGATTCGTAGATGTGTGGAGTGCGGAAATAACCTTCAATGAGGGCTCAAAAGTAGTCTCATTTGGTTCTTGAAACTGAGAGGCAGTTGATATTGGCTTCTTGTTGATGGGTTTTTTCCTTTTTACTTGTTCCCATGTGTTCTCTTGATCTTATACATTTTCAATCTCTTTTTTTTAAGACATATATTAGCAAATTGACCATACTCATGACATACCTTGCATTTGAATGGTGTCTACTCATAATCTAGCTATTGTATATGCGTTTGTTGTTCTACCTTGATCTTTATTACCCCTGGAAGGCCTTTTCTAAGGTCTACTGCCACACATATTCGAGCACATGCATGCATGTTATGATTTAGTTTGCATTTGTCTATACACATTCCCACTGCATTCCCTATAGCTTTGACCGAATCATCTCCCCAATAATGTGGCGGAAGGTGTGGTAGTCTGACCCAAAATAGGATTACGCTTGGAACATCCATTTCTGGATCAAAATCTGGTGTCCACCTATTTAGATATAAACCTTTGGAATGCATGAAGTAAGGACCGTTTCTGAAGATCAAACCTCTATCTTCCTTTGATTTGAAGACGAAGGCATAATATCTCCTTCCACAAAATCATATTGTTATATTCCCTTGAATGGTTGCATTCTAATTTCTTTCAACCCATGTTTGCACTAATTTGAGTGACGGCCATAACCCCGTGAACTACCCAACTAATCGACATTCTGGCAAAGAAATAGATACTCTTCGAGGGAGAGTAGGTGGGAGAGAGATCTCTGGTATGTCCTCAAGATTCTTTACAAGTTTTTGATTCTTGGCCCATTCTTTGAAGCTCCATTCACAACTATCATAGTTGCAAATGCTTGTTCATTTTCTTCAGATCCTGGGTGCCTAGGTGAGAAGGAATCACCCTCCACTGACGGGTGCATGGTCAGGGAATACTCGGCAATACGATGTTGCCAAGAGAGGCCTACAAAAACAGGGAGGCGGCTAGGTCTGCACAGCTCTCAGGGAGACTCGCATGCGCTAAAAAAGAATCAAGATATACCATATATTATTAGTGAATTACAAATATTTGGACCATTTCTCGATTCGTGTGTGTCATCCTTGCGTAGGGGCCATCTTTAATATTCTTCGTATCATTCCAATTTTATCGAATGTCTCCGAAGAGACCTCAAGGAATATAATTTATTAATGTAATAAAATAATAAATAATATCATAATCACATAGTTTCCATCTCGATTTCCATAGCTATTAATTCCAATAATTTAAAAGTCTAAAAGTAGCCATGTCTAAAAAACAAGACATAAGGGTTTTACATCTTCCCTCCCTTGAGGTAAACGTCATCCTCAGTATTTCCTTGATAACATATTTTCTAAAGACAGTAACCTCCTGCATTTCTTTTTTCATTTTCAAAATAGTCTCTTTAGTGCTAAAGTGCTTAAATTGCACTTTATTTTGACCAATAACTTAATTCCAATGTAAACCATAATATTTTTTTCAATTCACACTCATTTTCTAACATGTTTCCGAACATGCTTACTAGGTGATTTCCATTTTCATTCATGTATCCCATCAAGGGTAATCAACTGACACCCAACGAGGTTATCGACATGCACTAGACAAATTCAACAACATTATTATAGAATATCACCAATAAACATTACCCACTGGCTATGCCAAGTGATATGGATCCCATCCAATGTTTCTTCCACAATATTGACAAGCATGAAATTTCCAATTTACTTTAATATCATTTACCCAATTGCAATAGAAATTAAAGGTTTAGTTACTTATTTTGCTACTCTTTATTAGTCACAACTAGTGACTCGTCATACTAGGTAAAATTATAAGATCTTGTATTGATATCATAATTCTCAAATATTCATTAGTCATGTATAACTAAACAATATAACAACCTTCTTTCTATGCCACTTTAATGGTTTTTATACTATTGTTAATTTCTCCCCAAAGTGGACTTAGACATGTCCATTGTCAATGTTTTTCCACTTGTTTCATACATTTTTATAAGCACAAAGTCTAAACAACAAAAGTATGAGGAAACAACAAATAAAGAATTTACTATACCACATAGGTAATTAAGAGTTACCTTGACATACTCAAGTTTCATGGTCAAAAAAACAAAATGTAAATCACTCTTTGGAGTTTTTCAATTTATCATGCATCATACATTTCTGATGAAGGTTATGTGCATCTTATTCCTGTCTACAACCAGGGGTTCTCTTCCCCTTGCATTCCTATGCACATCGACTACTTCAACACACATTATATTAATATATATTTCTTCATAATTTTAAAGCATCTTCTCATCTATATATATATAATATTAATATATCTATATATACACACACACAGAAAAAAATTATATGTTAAAGCATTTCCCTTCATAGTATAGTTATACCATTTAACCATCACTTTTGCATTATCCTTAGGTTCCTTGAGATAACCAAAAGCATTTATTTTGGTTATTTTTAATATGATAATATCAATTTATTTACTTGCTTTGTTATTTCTGTGATTAATTTTCTTTTAATCACAATTTATTGGGATATTCCATCCGCACATATTTAGTACGTTTTCCACCTATGTGATCATCTACTTATTCTTAAGTTATCCTCTTGTCAACCAATCTCTATTGGCAAGCAACTTCTTTTCCTCGTATCCCATGTATACATCTAAAAAAATTCTTCCCGTAATCAATTATCGAGGCAAGGTTGAATGTAAGAATTTCTCTTGAGTTTCTCATTGTGGCATTATGGATTACTTTGTTAGGTAGAAATTTGATACTATCTTCTTCCATAGGCAGGGTCATGGTTCCTATATTGAACTGTTGAAGTTTTGATTTTTTGTATGCTCAGCCTAGAGTGCACTACATAGTTCCATATTTTATCCCTTCTCAACTAGCTTCATGTATTTAAAATTTATGCAATGAAACTCTAAAGTATGATTGATTACAAACTTCTTTTCCTCGTATCCCATGTATACATTTAAAAAAATTACTTCCCATAATCCATTATTGAAGCAAGTTTGAATGTAAGAATTTCCCTTGAGTTTCTCATTGTGGAATTATGGATTACTTTTTCAGGTAGACATTTGATATTATCTTCTTTCATAGGCAAGGTCACAGTTCCTATATTCAAGGAAGTTTTAAGTTTTTGTATGCTTCGCCTGGAGTGCACTACATAGTTCCATGGTTCGACCCTTCTCAACTAGCTTCATGTATTTAAAATTTATGCAATGAAACTCTCAAGTATGTACGCATAACTCAGTTTGGAGGTAATTTATACATAAGAATTCCTTGTATTCTCTATTTATAACTTTAAATTATTTCTTTGGCATTCTGATATTGAAATTTGAGTATATTTATAGATATATTTATTGCATAGAATCTCAATTGTTGTTATTAAATTCCTCCTTTTGAAAACACATTAATTGTTATATACATAATTTCCTTTATACCATACTTTGTAAGGAAGAACGAGTAAAAGTTAGGTTCTTGTACCATTAAGTTGCTCAATGTTTGACTTTGCATCAGTGTACTGAACAATAAGACTTACCCAATCATTTTTATCCAATTTATATATTACTTGTATGAGATTATACACAAGGTTTCCTTCCCACTGTACCCATTTCTCAGTAGCATATTAGTAATTTTCAGAATTTATATGTGATACAGAATTTTACTTTTCTAACTACATAGTGAGTCCTTTGGCTTCCTTTCATCATTCTTCTATTGTTCTTATATAACTTCTCCATGCATCTTTAAACATCTAATTCCACATGGTTTATCGTACCTTTACATTTATGATACTTTGGTTTCTACTTTGGTGTCATATAATATTAAGATTCTTTTTCCAGTAGGGAATGGAACACAAATCCTTGACATAATGTGCTTAATAATTACCTATTTTGTAGAGGTTATTTACCTTGTACACTATCATTCCCTACAGGATTTATGTCATAATTTATTTTGAGTTAATAATATTAAACCAGAAACTTACTAGTTAACATCCCTTTTTGAATTTTTGAACTATCTGCATAAAATTCTTTGATAACAATTTTACACTATAAGCTATATGCATCTATGTTTTTCTTGACGCTATATAATTCATACAATTTTCTATGTAATATTCACTGCACTCTATTCATGAATTTCATTCTACCTCTCTCATAATCACAACTAACTAGTTGATATCATCCTTTCTCTCGATAGGTCTTGAATTTAATAGCTAAGGGGTCATCTCCCTTAGGTACATTCTTTAATTATAATCATACCAATTAGGTAAAAATAATTTGTAAGTTGTGGTAATAAATGGAACAAGCCCATAGAATAATTTGTATAACAACATTAGTCAAAAGCATCCTTCCATCTTATCCATGACAGAAAATAACATACCTCAAAACAATAGGTCTTCTAAATTCATTTCAAATTTAAATCATTCTCAACTTATATACCACTATATTTTTTAGCTTACATGTATGGGCTTCATTCTATATTTTTTTCCTAATTGTTTCAAATTGTGAATGAAAACAAAAATTCCCATTAATCCTCCAGTGGGTGTTGCTCATTTTTCCCTTTCTAATATCACATCTATGATACTAGTTTCTATCATTTATATCAAGCTCCAGAATTGTATTTCTTTTTACCCACAAAACCCCACCTTATCCTCTACTTTACAGTTCAAAAGACCACAATGTATGTATTTTCTTCTTAATGTTGCATTCATGTAAATTTACGTAGGAAGTTTTCTTTTCTTTAAAAAGTTTAATAAATTAATATTTTAATGACTAGTGCTTACAATAATGTTATCTTAAGACTTTTATCCTTTCATCTGCTATTAAAATTATTATGAAGTGCATATGGTACAACATGAGACAACTATTTGACCTCTGGATTCTTGCACTAGGTTAACTCATTCTTGCACTAGCATAAGGACCATTACTTATCAAATTATATGTCAATGATATTCATGGATTTTGAGGACAATATTGTGTGATCCTTATTCCTAGTCTTTAGAGAGCAACTCTCATATCATAACTCCTCTCGAAATGAAAAAAGTTCGAGATTTTCCCTTGAGAAGGAGATCTTGACATTCATATGAAGTTGATCTTAATACCTGTTGATAGAATGTGTTGTCAATTGTTTCTATTTTCTTTTTTGTAAAGGATGGCTTGCTATGGCCATGGATTATGTGTAAATTTCTTATATAATTTGATTTAGAGGAAGCATTCGGTTAGCGATACTATTGTCATTTTCATACTGTTCAAGTTAATTTAGGTATCACCAGATCGCTCTAGGGTTGGACCACCAAGTATCAGATGTATTGAATTGAGATTTTTATCAATAGAAAATTTTCAATGCCAGGTTCGAATTTCATGTGTATTTGATTTTGTTCATGTATTTTAGTATTGTGTAGTTATTTCTTTTTCTTATAAGGAAATGGATTGGTTAGCCAAGCCTTGACCAACCCAACTCATTATCCTTTGGTTAAGTAGCATTATGTGGTTGAATTTTCTTTATATGGTTGTGGTGTGTGTGAGATTTGGTTTTCATTATTTACATAAGCTTGCATAGGTGATTTAGAGGCTCTATATATGAAGTGTTTGATTTAGGAAATAAATAGCCCATATATGGAAGAAATCATTATGTATTATTGAAGGAATTTGGTATTGTTTCCTTTATTTTAAGTTGTTGAGTTCAACATCCTATTGTTTTGAGATTATTTGGAAGTGTTTTGAAATGAATCGATGTCAGATTTAGGCCTCCTCTCTCTGATGAGCGTATTTACATTTGAGATATTGTGAAATACAGGTTTGATGTTAGAACTCTTTCAAAGACCTCATCCAACACTCATATATCTTCTTTTAAAGAAAACCATGAATGGTTTTCCGAACCCCTGTGAGTTCCAATGAATCACTTAAACATATTAGACTGTGAATCTTAAAGGTATTTGAGACTGAGTTTTCCGTTACATATTGAATATCAGATGTGGTTGTTCTGAGGTATATCGGACCCGCTGGTCACAATTTTTTTTTTTTTTTTATCAG